>OY723299.1:165982-407729 GCA_963210315.1 Rhynchopus euleeides | reverse complement strand
ACCTAGGCAGAGGTGTGCGACTGCAGGAGAGTGCTGAAATGGGTGTTTAGGACCTAGGCAGAGGTGTCCGACTGCAGGAGAGTGCTGAAATGGGTGTTTAGGACCTAGGCAGAAGTGTCCGACTGCAGGAGAGTGCTGAAATGGGTGTTTAGGACCTAGGCAGAGGTGTGCGACTGCAGGAGAGTGCTGAAATGGGTGTTTAGGACCTAGGCAGAGGTGTGCGACTGCAGGAGAGTGCTGAAATGGGTGTTTAGGACCTAGGCAGAAGTGGGCGACTGCAGGAGAGTGCTGAAATGGGTATTGAGGACTTAGGCAGAGGTGTGCGACTGCAGGAGAGTGCTGAAATGGGTGTTTAGGACCTAGGCAGAAGTGTCCGACTGCAGGAGAGTGCTGAAATGGGTGTTTAGGACTTAGGCAGAAGTGTCCGACTGCAGGAGAGTGCTGAAATGGGTGTTGAGGACTTAGGCAGAAGTGTCCGACTGCAGGAGAGTGCTGAAATGGGTGTTTCGGACTTAGGCAGAAGTGTCCGACTGCAGGAGAGTGCTGAAATGGGTGTTTAGGACTTAGGCAGAGGTGTCCGACTGCAGGAGAGTGCTGAAATGGGTGTTTCGGACTTAGGCAGAAGTGTCCGACTGCAGGAGAGTGCTGAAATGGGTGTTTAGGACCTAGGCAGAGGTGTGCGACTGCAGGAGAGTGCTGAAATGGTTGTTTAGGACCTAGGCAGAGGTGTGCGACTGCAGGAGAGTGCTGAAATGGGTGTTTAGGACTTAGGCAGAGGTGTGCGACTGCAGGAGAGTGCTGAAATGGGTGTTGAGGACTTAGGCAGAAGTGTCCGACTGCAGGAGAGTGCTGAAATGGGTGTTGAGGACCTAGGCAGAGGTGTGCGACTGCAGGAGAGTGCTGAAATGGGTGTTTAGGACCTAGGCAGAAGTGTCCGACTGCAGGAGAGTGCTGAAATGGGTGTTTAGGACCTAGGCAGAGGTGTGCGACTGCAGGAGAGTGCTGAAATGGTTGTTTAGGACCTAGGCAGAGGTGTGCGACTGCAGGAGAGTGCTGAAATGGGTGTTTAGGACTTAGGCAGAGGTGTGCGACTGCAGGAGAGTGCCGAAATGGGTGTTTAGGACCTAGGCAGAAGTGTCCGACTGCAGGAGAGTGCTGAAATGGGTGTTTCGGACTTAGGCAGAAGTGTCCGACTGCAGGAGAGTGCTGAAATGGGTGTTTCGGACTTAGGCAGAAGTGTCCGACTGCAGGAGAGTGCTGAAATGGGTGTTTAGGACCTAGGCAGAAGTGTCCGACTGCAGGAGAGTGCTGAAATGGGTGTTTAGGACTTAGGCACAGGTGTCCGACTGCAGGAGAGTGCTGAAATGGGTGTTTAGGACCTAGGCAGAGGTGTGCGACTGCAGGAGAGTGCTGAAATGGGTGTTTAGGACCTAGGCAGAAGTGTCCGACTGCAGGAGAGTGCTGAAATGGGTGTTTAGGACCTAGGCAGAGGTGTGCGACTGCAGGAGAGTGCTGAAATGGGTGTTTAGGACTTAGGCAGAGGTGTGCGACTGCAGGAGAGTGCCGAAATGGGTGTTTAGGACCTAGGCAGAAGTGTCCGACTGCAGGAGAGTGCTGAAATGGGTGTTTCGGACTTAGGCAGAAGTGTCCGACTGCAGGAGAGTGCTGAAATGGGTGTTTCGGACTTAGGCAGAAGTGTCCGACTGCAGGAGAGTGCTGAAATGGGTGTTGAGGACCTAGGCAGAGGTGTGCGACTGCAGGAGAGTGCTGAAATGGGTGTTTAGGACCTAGGCAGAAGTGTCCGACTGCAGGAGAGTGCTGAAATGGGTGTTTAGGACTTAGGCAGAGGTGTGCGACTGCAGGAGAGTGCCGAAATGGGTGTTTAGGACCTAGGCAGAAGTGTCCGACTGCAGGAGAGTGCTGAAATGGGTGTTTCGGACTTAGGCAGAAGTGTCCGACTGCAGGAGAGTGCTGAAATGGGTGTTTCGGACTTAGGCAGAAGTGTCCGACTGCAGGAGAGTGCTGAAATGGGTGTTTAGGACCTAGGCAGAGGTGTGCGACTGCAGGAGAGTGCTGAAATGGGTGTTTAGGACTTAGGCAGAGGTGTGCGACTGCAGGAGAGTGCTGAAATGGGTGTTTAGGACCTAGGCAGAAGTGTCCGACTGCAGGAGAGTGCTGAAATGGGTGTTTAGGACCTAGGCAGAGGTGTGCGACTGCAGGAGAGTGCTGAAATGGGTGTTTAGGACCTAGGCAGAAGTGTCCGACTGCAGGAGAGTGCTGAAATGGGTGTTGAGGACTTAGGCAGAGGTGTGCGACTGCAGGAGAGTGCCGAAATGGGTGTTTAGGACCTAGGCAGAAGTGTCCGACTGCAGGAGAGTGCTGAAATGGGTGTTTCGGACTTAGGCAGAAGTGGTCTTTTTCTTCACCACGCCCCCTGTGATTACCCTCCTCCGAGGGGAAACTAAAGCAAGCTCTGGTAACTCTTTTTCCGCTGTGTGCCCTGTTTCATATATGCGGAGGGGCCCTTTCTGCACGGCTTTGGTTTTATTGATGTTGTGGTGTGCGTGGTTTATTTTCCCTTTTTTTGTTGTTTTCGCAGCATTTTATGCTGTCGGGTGAGCTTCCGCCCCATGGGAGGCGCTCCTTCCGGCTTGCGCTGCCCACCCATCCCACCCCCGTCCCCTTCCCACATTCTTTTTTTTCTTTTAGGGGAGACGTCCTCGCAGTGGCTGTTTGGCCTGACGCGATTCCCCGCCTCAAAGCAGACCCACCTGGCAGCTACTCAAGGCACATGAGGAGTGAGAGGCGTCAACGGGCGCAACGCCCCTCCCTGCGGTCCGGCTTCCGCCACGTGGCTGACTCAAAGCAGCGAAGTGACCAACGGGAGCGACATGAAAAAAAAAATATATGCGGAGGGGCCCTTTCTGCACGGCTTTGGTTTTATTGATGTTGTGGTGTGCGTGGTTTATTTTCCCTTTTTTTGTTGTTTTCGCAGCATTTTATGCTGTCGGGTGAGCTTCCGCCCCATGGGAGGCGCTCCTTCCGGCTTGCGCTGCCCACCCATCCCACCCCCGTCCCCTTCCCACATTCTTTCTTTTCTTTTAGGGGAGACGTCCTCGCAGTGGCTGTTTGGCCTGACGCGATTCCCCGCCTCAAAGCAGACCCACCTGGCAGCTACTCAAGGCACATGAGGAGTGAGAGGCGTCAACGGGCGCAACGCCCCTCCCTGCGGTCCGGCTTCCGCCACGTGGCTGACTCAAAGCAGCGAAGTGACCAACGGGAGCGACATGGAAAAAAAAAAAAGTGCTGAGTGTATCGGCAGCAGTGTGTATCTGTACACAAAAATAAACCAAAGGAAAAAAAAATAAAAAAAAATAAACCAATAACATGACAGTAAAGTGTCCGACTGCAGGAGAGTGCTGAAATGGGTGTTTAGGACCTAGGCAGAAGTGGCCGACTGCAGGAGAGTGCTGAAATGGGTGTTGAGGACTTAGGCAGAGGTGTGCGACTGCAGGAGAGTGCCGAAATGGGTGTTTAGGACCTAGGCAGAAGTGTCCGACTGCAGGAGAGTGCTGAAATGGGTGTTTCGGACTTAGGCAGAAGTGTCCGACTGCAGGAGAGTGCTGAAATGGGTGTTTAGGACCTAGGCAGAGGTGTGCGACTGCAGGAGAGTGCTGAAATGGGTGTTTAGGACTTAGGCAGAGGTGTCCGACTGCAGGAGAGTGCCGAAATGGGTGTTTAGGACCTAGGCAGAAGTGTCCGACTGCAGGAGAGTGCTGAAATGGGTGTTTCGGACTTAGGCAGAAGTGTCCGACTGCAGGAGAGTGCCGAAATGGGTGTTTCGGACTTAGGCAGAGGTGTGCGACTGCAGGAGAGTGCTGAAATGGGTGTTTAGGACCTAGGCAGAAGTGGCCGACTGCAGGAGAGTGCTGAAATGGGTGTTGAGGACTTAGGCAGAGGTGTGCGACTGCAGGAGAGTGCTGAAATGGGTGTTTCGGACTTAGGCAGAAGTGTCCGACTGCAGGAGAGTGCTGAAATGGGTGTTTAGGACCTAGGCAGAGGTGTGCGACTGCAGGAGAGTGCTGAAATGGGTGTTTAGGACTTAGGCAGAGGTGTCCGACTGCAGGAGAGTGCCGAAATGGGTGTTTAGGACCTAGGCAGAAGTGTCCGACTGCAGGAGAGTGCTGAAATGGGTGTTTCGGACTTAGGCAGAAGTGTCCGACTGCAGGAGAGTGCTGAAATGGGTGTTTAGGACCTAGGCAGAGGTGTGCGACTGCAGGAGAGTGCTGAAATGGGTGTTTAGGACTTAGGCAGAGGTGTCCGACTGCAGGAGAGTGCCGAAATGGGTGTTTAGGACCTAGGCAGAAGTGTCCGACTGCAGGAGAGTGCTGAAATGGGTGTTTCGGACTTAGGCAGAAGTGTCCGACTGCAGGAGAGTGCCGAAATGGGTGTTTCGGACTTAGGCAGAGGTGTGCGACTGCAGGAGAGTGCTGAAATGGGTGTTTAGGACCTAGGCAGAAGTGGCCGACTGCAGGAGAGTGCTGAAATGGGTGTTGAGGACTTAGGCAGAGGTGTGCGACTGCAGGAGAGTGCTGAAATGGGTGTTTAGGACTTAGGCACAAGTGTCCGACTGCAGGAGAGTGCTGAAATGGGTGTTTAGGACCTAGGCAGAGGTGTGCGACTGCAGGAGAGTGCCGAAATGGGTGTTTAGGACCTAGGCAGAAGTGTCCGACTGCAGGAGAGTGCTGAAATGGGTGTTTCGGACTTAGGCAGAAGTGTCCGACTGCAGGAGAGTGCTGAAATGGGTGTTTAGGACCTAGGCAGAGGTGTGCGACTGCAGGAGAGTGCTGAAATGGTTGTTTAGGACCTAGGCAGAGGTGTGCGACTGCAGGAGAGTGCTGAAATGGGTGTTTAGGACTTAGGCAGAGGTGTCCGACTGCAGGAGAGTGCTGAAATGGGTGTTTAGGACCTAGGCAGAGGTGTGCGACTGCAGGAGAGTGCTGAAATGGGTGTTTAGGACTTAGGCAGAGGTGTGCGACTGCAGGAGAGTGCTGAAATGGGTGTTTAGGACCTAGGCAGAAGTGTCCGACTGCAGGAGAGTGCTGAAATGGGTGTTTAGGACCTAGGCAGAGTTGTGCGACTGCAGGAGAGTGCTGAAATGGGTGTTGAGGACTTAGGCAGAGGTGTGCGACTGCAGGAGAGTGCCGAAATGGGTGTTTAGGACCTAGGCAGAAGTGTCCGACTGCAGGAGAGTGCTGAAATGGGTGTTTAGGACTTACCACCCAATAAATATACTTGTCGAACAAGTGCAGCACCAGAAAGCCAAGGAAGGGGTATTTTGGTGTCACAGTTGATACGGTCTGCGGGTATGTGCAACAACCTGGATGATTTCAAGGTTGAAGCAGAGCTGTCAGATACAGGCGTCAGCCACGGAACCTGCTGTGGAACTTCCCTTGTTGTTGGGTGCCCCTCCGGCACAGATATCGCCCTCGGTGCCTGCCTCCCCTGATATTTTTCTGTCTCAGACGGGTGGTGAAGGGGTGGATGGTGAGCGGGAGACGGGGCCACCAGGGAAATCAGAGACGGACAGAACGGAGGTCTCACAATCGCAGTCAGGGGAGCCTGGTAATGGAACAGAACCAGAGCCTGACGGAACCACTTGACTATATGCCAAGTGAGTGCCGCGTGGGGTGAGCTACTACCACGTGATGATGAAGGCTTGAACAAGAGATGAAGCGTTTAGTGTATACGAATGTGTGAGGTGAGTGTGTATGCTGACGGACGTGACGGAACGTGATGAATATTTTGTTTTCTAAAACGAATTTCCCCCCCCCCCCTCCCCCCGGAACCTGAGAATGTGACCGCCTACCCAATGGTGTTTACACAAAGGAGTTCAGCGTGTTAAACCCCATTCTCTGTTCCCAAGGCAGAGCGGCGATGTGTACCCAGAGTGTACGTACGTGCACATGGCTCTGCAGATACGCTGAGTGGTGAGGGGCATGCCTGTTTTCCCTTTTGTTTCCATTATCTTGTCTTCAGAACGAACACACGAATGAAACAAAAACCATAACAGAACGCCCCCACCCCTGATGTATGTTTTTTCTCAACCATTTCCCCCCCCCCCCTCCCCCAACCCCCGTTTGTGCTATGTCTTTTGATATGGTTCTTTCCCCCTTTTTTCCCCCCCCCCCACCCGACAAGCGAATCAGCAGTGTGTATCTGTACACAGAAATAAACCAATAACATGACAGTAGAATATTTTGTTTTCTAAAACGAATTTCCCCCCCCCCCCCTCCCCCCGGAACCTGAGAATGTGACCGCCTACCCAATGGTGTTTACACAAAGGAGTTCAGCGTGTTAAACCCCATTCTCTGTTCCCAAGGCAGAGCGGCGATGTGTACCCAGAGTGTACGTACGTGCACATGGCTCTGCAGATACGCTGAGTGGTGAGGGGCATGCCTGTTTTCCCTTTTGTTTCCATTATCTTGTCTTCAGAACGAACACACGAATGAAACAAAAACCATAACAGAACGCCCCCACCCCTGATGTATGTTTTTTCTCAACCATTTCCCCCCCCCCCTCCCCCAACCCCCGTTTTTGCTATGTCTTTTGATATGGTTCTTTCCCCCTTTTTTCCCCCCCCCCCACCCGACAAGCGAATCAGCAGTGTGTATCTGTACACAGAAATAAACCAATAACATGACAGTAAAGTGTCCGACTGCAGGAGAGTGCTGAAATGGGTGTTTAGGACTTAGGCAGAGGTGTGCGACTGCAGGAGAGTGCCGAAATGGGTGTTTAGGACCTAGGCAGAAGTGTCCGACTGCAGGAGAGTGCTGAAATGGGTGTTTCGGACTTAGGCAGAAGTGTCCGACTGCAGGAGAGTGCTGAAATGGGTGTTTCGGACTTAGGCAGAGGTGTCCGACTGCAGGAGAGTGCTGAAATGGGTGTTTAGGACCTAGGCAGAGGTGTGCGACTGCAGGAGAGTGCTGAAATGGGTGTTTAGGACCTAGGCAGAAGTGTCCGACTGCAGGAGAGTGCTGAAATGGGTGTTTAGGACCTAGGCAGAAGTGTCCGACTGCAGGAGAGTGCTGAAATGGGTGTTTAGGACCTAGGCAGAGGTGTGCGACTGCAGGAGAGTGCTGAAATGGGTGTTTAGGACCTAGGCAGAAGTGTCCGACTGCAGGAGAGTGCTGAAATGGGTGTTTAGGACCTAGGCAGAAGTGTCCGACTGCAGGAGAGTGCTGAAATGGGTGTTTAGGACTTAGGCAGAGGTGTGCGACTGCAGGAGAGTGCCGAAATGGGTGTTTAGGACCTAGGCAGAAGTGTCCGACTGCAGGAGAGTGCTGAAATGGGTGTTTCGGACTTAGGCAGAAGTGTCCGACTGCAGGAGAGTGCTGAAATGGGTGTTTAGGACCTAGGCAGAGGTGTGCGACTGCAGGAGAGTGCTGAAATGGGTGTTTAGGACTTAGGCAGAGGTGTGCGACTGCAGGAGAGTGCCGAAATGGGTGTTTAGGACCTAGGCAGAAGTGTCCGACTGCAGGAGAGTGCTGAAATGGGTGTTTCGGACTTAGGCAGAAGTGTCCGACTGCAGGAGAGTGCTGAAATGGGTGTTTCGGACTTAGGCAGAAGTGTCCGACTGCAGGAGAGTGCTGAAATGGGTGTTTAGGACCTAGGCAGAGGTGTGCGACTGCAGGAGAGTGCTGAAATGGGTGTTTAGGACCTAGGCAGAAGTGTCCGACTGCAGGAGAGTGCTGAAATGGGTGTTTCGGACTTAGGCAGAAGTGTCCGACTGCAGGAGAGTGCTGAAATGGGTGTTTCGGACTTAGGCAGAAGTGTCCGACTGCAGGAGAGTGCTGAAATGGGTGTTTAGGACCTAGGCAGAGGTGTGCGACTGCAGGAGAGTGCTGAAATGGGTGTTTAGGACCTAGGCAGAAGTGTCCGACTGCAGGAGAGTGCTGAAATGGGTGTTTAGGACTTAGGCAGAGGTGTGCGACTGCAGGAGAGTGCTGAAATGGGTGTTTAGGACTTAGGCAGAGGTGTCCGACTGCAGGAGAGTGCTGAAATGGGTGTTTAGGACTTAGGCAGAGGTGTCCGACTGCAGGAGAGTGCTGAAATGGGTGTTTAGGACCTAGGCAGAGGTGTGCGACTGCAGGAGAGTGCTGAAATGGGTGTTTAGGACTTAGGCAGAGGTGTGCGACTGCAGGAGAGTGCTGAAATGGGTGTTTAGGACCTAGGCAGAAGTGTCCGACTGCAGGAGAGTGCTGAAATGGGTGTTTAGGACCTAGGCAGAAGTGTCCGACTGCAGGAGAGTGCTGAAATGGGTGTTTAGGACTTAGGCAGAGGTGTGCGACTGCAGGAGAGTGCCGAAATGGGTGTTTAGGACCTAGGCAGAAGTGTCCGACTGCAGGAGAGTGCTGAAATGGGTGTTTCGGACTTAGGCAGAAGTGTCCGACTGCAGGAGAGTGCTGAAATGGGTGTTTAGGACCTAGGCAGAGGTGTGCGACTGCAGGAGAGTGCTGAAATGGTTGTTTAGGACCTAGGCAGAGGTGTGCGACTGCAGGAGAGTGCTGAAATGGGTGTTTAGGACTTAGGCAGAGGTGTGCGACTGCAGGAGAGTGCTGAAATGGGTGTTTAGGACCTAGGCAGAAGTGTCCGACTGCAGGAGAGTGCTGAAATGGGTGTTTAGGACCTAGGCAGAAGTGTCCGACTGCAGGAGAGTGCTGAAATGGGTGTTTAGGACTTAGGCAGAGGTGTGCGACTGCAGGAGAGTGCCGAAATGGGTGTTTAGGACCTAGGCAGAAGTGTCCGACTGCAGGAGAGTGCTGAAATGGGTGTTTCGGACTTAGGCAGAAGTGTCCGACTGCAGGAGAGTGCTGAAATGGGTGTTTAGGACCTAGGCAGAGGTGTGCGACTGCAGGAGAGTGCTGAAATGGTTGTTTAGGACCTAGGCAGAGGTGTGCGACTGCAGGAGAGTGCTGAAATGGGTGTTTAGGACTTAGGCAGAGGTGTGCGACTGCAGGAGAGTGCTGAAATGGGTGTTTAGGACCTAGGCAGAAGTGTCCGACTGCAGGAGAGTGCTGAAATGGGTGTTTCGGACTTAGGCAGAAGTGTCCGACTGCAGGAGAGTGCTGAAATGGGTGTTGAGGACCTAGGCAGAGGTGTGCGACTGCAGGAGAGTGCTGAAATGGGTGTTTAGGACCTAGGCAGAAGTGGCCGACTGCAGGAGAGTGCTGAAATGGGTGTTGAGGACTTAGGCAGAGGTGTGCGACTGCAGGAGAGTGCTGAAATGGGTGTTTAGGACCTAGGCAGAAGTGTCCGACTGCAGGAGAGTGCTGAAATGGGTGTTTAGGACTTAGGCAGAGGTGTGCGACTGCAGGAGAGTGCCGAAATGGGTGTTTAGGACCTAGGCAGAAGTGTCCGACTGCAGGAGAGTGCTGAAATGGGTGTTTCGGACTTAGGCAGAAGTGTCCGACTGCAGGAGAGTGCTGAAATGGGTGTTTCGGACTTAGGCAGAAGTGTCCGACTGCAGGAGAGTGCTGAAATGGGTGTTTAGGACCTAGGCAGAGGTGTGCGACTGCAGGAGAGTGCCGAAATGGGTGTTTAGGACCTAGGCAGAAGTGTCCGACTGCAGGAGAGTGCTGAAATGGGTGTTTAGGACTTAGGCAGAGGTGTCCGACTGCAGGAGAGTGCTGAAATGGGTGTTTAGGACCTAGGCAGAAGTGTCCGACTGCAGGAGAGTGCTGAAATGGGTGTTTAGGACCTAGGCAGAGTTGTGCGGCTTGAACAAGAGATGAAGCGTTTAGTGTATACGAATGTGTGAGGTGAGTGTGTATGCTGACGGACGTGACGGAACGTGATGAATATTTTGTTTTCTAAAACGAATTTCCCCCCCCCCCCCCCCTCCCCCCGGAACCTGAGAATGTGACCGCCTACCCAATGGTGTTTACACAAAGGAGTTCAGCGTGTTAAACCCCATTCTCTGTTCCCAAGGCAGAGCGGCGATGTGTACCCAGAGTGTACGTACGTGCACATGGCTCTGCAGATACGCTGAGTGGTGAGGGGCATGCCTGTTTTCCCTTTTGTTTCCATTATCTTGTCTTCAGAACGAACACACGAATGAAACAAAAACCATAACAGAACGCCCCCACCCCTGATGTATGTTTTTTCTCAACCATTTCCCCCCCCCCCCCCTCCCCCAACCCCCGTTTTTGCTATGTCTTTTGATATGGTTCTTTCCCCCTTTTCCCCCCCCCCCCACCCGACAAGCGAATCAGCAGTGTGTATCTGTACACAGAAATAAACCAATAACATGACAGTAGAGTGCCCCAGCGATACCGCGGTGTTTGCCGGCCTGTAGGTCGCTACTAGAGAACTTTTTATGAGAACTCGCAAAGATATGAAACCTCCGGGATTCATACCAGCCTTCAGTTGACGAGCTGACGTCTAGAGAAGAGGAAACGAACAGCTCGCTTGAGTCAACAGCAGCTTGTCAAAACAACAAAAAACTATGTGTGCGTGTGCACATTCCTCGTGGATGTACACATATATTTTTTACTGAAGAAAGAGCAACGGCAGTGATGAAGAAGTAAATGCATGTGCCCCTCCGTACCCCTCGTCTTTCGCTGCGTGTGTGCAGCGTATCCCTTAAGGTCTTCGGTCCTTTCTAAGGGGGTACACCGTTTTTACTTTTTGCTGGTCCAACGCAAGTTGGATGGGAGGAAAAGTATGCCTACCTGGTTTCCTATGGCATCACCGGGGTCGTTTAGTCGCGTCAGGGCTAAACGGTTTCGCCACAACAAACCTCGGTCACAGTCCGTACCCTCCACCCTTTTGGAAGCGCCCGACTGCCCCCCTTCCCTTTCTTCAGTTCCGTTTTCTCCGTTATGGGGCTTCTTATCTTCTGAGTGCATCGAGTGTGTGGGGTAGGTTCGGACGGGCGTCACACTTCATATACTTCCGCTATGGCAATTTTCATGTTTCTACTTTTCTAGCGAAGGTGTACAAGGATGTCAGGAAAGGTGGAGTACGATGTAAGACACCAGAGCTAGATGCCGAAGTGTGGTTTTTACTTTTTTTGCTGAAAAACTGTAAATGAGGAAACCAAAATCAACCAAAACACATTCCGCCATCTTTAGGTGGGTGTTGGTTCAGAGCCGTACGTGATACGGACAGAACTGCAACACCAGGTAATGGCTCCTCATATGAGCCGCCATTACTTTAACCGGGCCCCCTTTTATGGTGGGCCCAGGTTTCACCTAGACGAACCAGTTTTTAACAACTCCACGTCTAAGGCACCCCTCTCCCCTACTCCCCTCCCCTATGGATACCTCTGGTACCCACCGCAGGCTTCGGCCTATCACAGCAGCCACCACCCAAGGGGTGACTGGCAAGTCGAAAACAGACAATTCCCTTTCATTCCCCAACACATGCAGCAACCACCCCCACCACCCCCACCACCCCCCCATTTTTACAACGGAGTAAGTTATACCCCCAACACGAACCCCACTTTTTTCAGAACACCAACACAGTACCCACGCGGTACAGGGAACCGTGGAACGGCGGCTCCCCAGTACGGTGGCCACAAAGGGTACGGTAAAGGGTACGGTGTACCGGGAGGTGTTCCTTTCAGGAGAGGATATACAGGTAAAGGTTCGTTTTTTGGAAAAGGCAAAGGTAAGGGTAAAGGCAAGAGTGGCAACATTGGAAGAAAAGGCGTGAAAGGCCAAGGGGGTGGAAAAGGGTGGGAAGGTCGGGGGCTGGGAGAGAGAAATGGCCCAGTTAAAGGTGTGTGGAAAGGCCAAGGAGGCAAGGGTAAAGGACGTGGACATGCAAATCAGAATAGTGTGCCCAGTACCTTCCCGATAACCCTTGCTGAACTTATACGTCAGAGTTTGAAACAACAGCCCCTCCCCCCTACAGCATTCCCGAATAAACCCCAAGCAAATGGCAGCGTGAAACCTCAGGTAACAATTCGCAAAGGCCAGGGAAAGGGGAGTGGGAAAGGGAAGGGTGGGAAGAATGGCAGAGGCGTACGGGAGGGCCCTGCCAACTTGTATGAGCTGTTGAGCAAGGGTGGAGCAGGACGAGGTAGGAAGGGCAGGCCTAAGACAGCGGAGCAACAGAAAAAGGAACTTGCTAAAGAAGCAAAGCGAGGTCCTTTCCCAGAGCTCCGTAAGTCGCCCTGGGTCCGCCCCTTCTCTTCGGACTTGCGCCAGCCCAAACGGAACGCCATCTCTTGGGATGCATGGGAGGAGGAATGTGCTGGGGTAGCCCAAGAGTTTTGTGATAAACACGGGGATCGACTCATTAGAGGTTACAAGCACCAGAAAGTGGAAGGTGATGGGATCCAACATTTTCTGGAGCTTAACGAAAACCGCGAGGCGGAAGGTGTCGTGTACGTTGTGTGTGACCAGCAGGGGAATCCCGTTTACGTCGGCCAGACAAGTGGGACCCTAAGGAATAGGATGCAACAACACTGGAAAGGCAAGAGTGGTTTGAATGGAATACCTTTTGCAACGAGACTCCTCCGCACAAAACACCCGCATTATGGCTTTGTCTTGCAGAAGATCCAGGGGTACACGGGTGGGAACCTTGAATCCTTCCGGCGGCAGTCAAACGCTGTTGAAAACTTTTGGATGTCCCACCTGAGGACCCCGGACAACGCATGTTCCGCTTACCATCAAACAAAACGTAAAAGTGAGCCGGTGAACGGGAGACACATCAGCCCACATAAGCGGAGCACGAGACCGGCAAAGGAATGGGTGGAATATGTGAGAGAAGGACAGAAGGATAGCGAGAATGATAAGGTGCACATTGTGTTGGATGCAGGAAAGTACCACAAGATCCGTCAGCAACTGAGTCATCTCCTCAGCCTTCCGGTGGAGGAGATCAAACAGTATAACATGGACGAGTGGGAAATCAACAGAGTCAAACGTCTACTCGCGTGGCTGACACAGCACGTAAAGAGGGAGACTCTGCCAAAAAATGTGAAATGCTTGGAGGAACGTTTGCAGGAAAGATTGAAGGCTAAGAAGAAGGAAAAGCCTAAATCTAAAAAGGAATTCCTCAGCGTCAAGTTTTCTCACCCTGCGATGGATGGCCTGAAGCTCCAGCGTCTCCTGAGGGATGAGAAAGTGGTGCAGGCTTGCCCGGATAAGGATCGGCTGGCAAATACGATGGTGTCCCTGAGCCAGGGCCCGCCGCTGTATTGTCTCATCCAAAACTGTACGAAAGAGAGTTTAGGATTGGCAGCGGAGGGGGTGCTTCCTGAGCATGAGAACTGTCCGTGTCAGAAGTACAGATCCCCGGACCAGCCACACACAGGGCATTTGTTCACTGTGGCCCAAACAATGTCGGGGATTTCCGAGGGCTTTAGGGAGTTGTTGAACAAGGGAAGGAAATATCGTCTGTCTGGTGACTTGCAACAGGGGTGCGAAAAGGCAAGCGAGGTTCTTTCGGGTTTTGTGGAAACCTTTGGGGAGAAGGAGGAAACAGCGGAATTCCGTAAGGTCTTGCTGACAGCGTTGCGAAACGAGTTTGCAGCGCTACCACCTGTTGAGGGGGCCGACCGTATAGATACGGCCGAGCTTAAAAAAGTCCAGGAGGATGTTGTGTTGTGTAGTGTAGACAAGTCGTCCCATGACTTTGGGGCGATCTGTAAACACTTTTACAGACATTGGCTACGGGAACAGCTCAGCGCAACAACAGGGACTTTCGAAACGGCAAAGGAAACGGAGAAGCAAATTCTCAACCGCTTGCAGAGAGAGTGTGATGAACGCCAGCTGCAAATTGGAGATTGTTTCCCGTATTTGTATGGGTCTCTGAAGATCCATAAGCCGGTGGAAAAAGGCCCCACGCTGAGGGGAATTGCTGGTTTAAGTGGAGATAACAGAGATGAGACGGAAGGGGAGAAAATGGAGAGAAAAAAGAAACAGAAAGAGAGTAAGGTGAATCAGCCAACTGTGGGTATTGCAACAGGCATACACACAGAATTGTCAGGGCTGCTAAAGATGGTCATCCGCACGTTGAGTGATGAGGATGAAACACACAGGAGGAAATGTGGTGTCAAACGGTTTTTTGTTGTGGAGAGTTACGATGAGGTGGCGAAGTACATGAAAATGAACTACGACACCGTAAAAAAAGCCACGCCAAAAACAAAAGACTTTACCTCTATGTACACGTCTTTGGATCAAGAGGCGGTAATTGAGGGTGTCTCCTGGTGTGTGGAACAGGCGTTTGCGGCGAAGGGTGGCAGGTTTTTGGCGCGAGAGACGAAGGCCAAAAAAAGAAAGAAAAAGGCCTTCCGCTGGAAGGAAGGGCGGGGGGATGATAGAACACTTGCGTACAACAGTGATGAAGTCAAAGAGTTAGTGAGACTAGCTGTGACCAACAGCTTCATCAAAAATGGCGAGTTCGTCCTCCACCAGAAGAAGGGCATCCCGACCGGTGGAAATGCCAGCCCGGACCTGGCAAACCTTTTTTGCGCAAGTAAGGAAATGCGCTATATCGATAAGCTCCCCATTAAAAAGCAAAAGGAGTATAATGGGTTCTTCAGATTTATTGATGACGTTTTTACCCTTGGAGCGGACATCCCTGACAAGGTCTACGGGATGACCTCTGAGGACACAACAAGGCAGAAAGACGATTGTGTGTTTCTGGGGGGTAGGAACCGTTGGCAGAGATACGCCGATGACCCCGAAGACACGAAGACACGTGTCCGTATGTCAGTATTCAATAAAGAGAGTGACTGGGTAACCTATACACCAGGCCTGGGCGGGGAACGAGCCCTTTTTCCAGGTTTTTTGGGTCGGGGAACCAGGTTTTTTCTAAGAATTTTTACAAGGGATTTTTTGCTCGCCCCCCCACAGTTTCCAGGCGCGTGCCCGTCAGGCGGGACCTTTTCTCTGATTTCTCTCCGCGTCATCATGTGACAGCTCTCGAGTGATGCCCAGAGATGCCTGCGGCAGAGAGTGCCCCTCATGCGCGTTACAGCTGAAAATGAATGAGGATCACCTGGCGCTCGTTCTCATCGGGGGTTGTGCTCCGCAGGGACTCAATACACCTTGACACTCTCGCAGGGCTGGACATGCCAGCAGCTGGAGGACAGTTACAAAGCTGCCACTCCCCGACGCCACCCACCTGCTGGCCCCTTCAGGTCTGAAAGCCCAAAAGCTTTTCATTCAGCGCAGTAGGGTGATCTCTCCGATTTTCCAAAACTGCTGGTTTACTGGTTTGGGGAACGGTCGCCGGCAGACCGTTGAAATGCCCGTGTTAGCAAGGCACACTCACGTTTCAGGTAGCGTGTCGCGTGTCACGCCTGTCGCGAACGCGGCAAGTGTACCTCCCAGGTGGGGAAGCCCGACCTCCTGTCCGATGTCAGTCAGGCTTCGAAGAAGCGCTTCATGGATGCGGCGCTGACCTCCTACGCTGCACTGTACCCGGGGAAGTGAGATAGATGGACGGGCACACGCTACATTGGGGGTCTGGGGGGCGGTGCCCCCCAGCCGCCGGAGGCCACGGTAGCGAACATCTGTTCGTGTGGGCGTACAGATTCTGTGCGAGTTGGCTGCGTCCTCAGAGGCGACTGGAGTGGTTGGACCCCGACTTGATGGGATTCGAAGGACTTGAGTACGAGACGTACGCCACAGGGGGGGTCTGGGGGGCAGAGCCCCCCAGCCGCCGGAGGCCACGGTAGTGAACGTCTGGCTCTCCAGTTGGCCAGCAAGGCGAACGGTACGTGGGACAGACTTCCCTTCCATCCTTGTGCGCGCCCTGTCGACTGGGGAAAACTTAGAAAAAGTTTTTTCCTCTGCGAAACAACCTTAGAAAAAAATTCCCCTAACAAAATTCTTAGAAAAAAACTTTTTTTCCCCTTACAAAAATTCTTAGAAAAAAAGTTCAGAATCCTGAAAGTGGGGAACAAGCCCCCCAGTTAGGAACAGCCCTGCTATACACCCAATAAATATACTTGTCGAACAAGTGCAGCACCAGAAAGCCAAGGAAGGGGTATTTTGGTGTCACAGTTGATACGGTCTGCGGGTATGTGCAACAACCTGGATGATTTCAAGGTTGAAGCAGAGCTGATTTTGCGGCGCCTCCTCGGACGGGGATGGAAGCCGTACGAATTGCGTAGTGCTTGGTACAGAACTACACGAAGGTTGTTTTGTGTGGCTCCATCTGCAATGGCAAAAATGGAGCGCCTGTTTGATACTGCTGTGGACAGACACTATCGCAAACACCCTCTCCCCAAGCTACGGGAGTATGTGTGGGCAAAACCAACCCGAGACATGCCATTGAGAGAAAAGTGTGTGGATATCAGCCCTTCGGACACCCACACAGACCCCGCACCGCAAGGGGCGGATGTGAAGCCTACTGGAAGTGCGAACCAACGCAAGAGTGAAAGTGATTCTTTTGTCCCTCTCTTCTCTACCTCCTCCCCTTCCGTACCGTTGTCTTCCTCTTCCTCTTCCTCCTCTCCTCCCCTCTCTCCACCCGTCCCCTCACAACAGCCTCCAGTTTTGGGGAAGAGCACGATAAGTATGAAGGTACTGCACAGCAATACGTTGTCGTGGGGTGTTGTCAATGAGGGAAATACTTGCTACCTGGGAGCACTGTACCAGATGCTCGCACACTCGGTACTTCCAGCTACCCTAGGCAGTGCATGCAAGTTTGTTTCAAACGGACTCGGCCTAACCCCCATACTCATGGGATTGTACTCCATGTACACCAGGAGTCGCACAGATCATTCAGTGTCCGTGTTGCAAACAGCCATCCACAGTATGTTCCAGACAAGGGAGCAGCATTGCGCGGATGAAGCGTATTGTCTGGGGGTTGTCCCAACACTGGAAGCAGAATGGAGAATGCTGAATGAACACCTCAGGACGATGGACCAACCGACAGTACAGTCATGGATCCCTGAAGTGAGGACATTCACAAGCATGGCATGCCAAAATTGCAAGAAGGTCACGGGGAGGGAGGAACAGTTGTCCCTACTGTCAGTCCCACTCAACAACCCCGGGAAAACAGGTGTGACTTTGGCCGACAGAATTTGCGAAAGCCTGATGCCTGAAGAAGTGCTTAATTACGAGTGCGAAATGTGTGCCCCAAACAAACAACGGGCGACAAAGTCGGTGCAAATCACATCTCTCCCGACACACTTGTTTATACGACTCTGGCGCTTCAAAACACTCAGAGTTGGCAACGGTGTCATGTATGAGCGCAAGACTCGAGCGATCAACATTGACACGGACTTGCTGATGTCGAGTGGAAATAACGGAGGGAAGCCTTCCTTTACAAGGTACCGCCTCACGGGTGCAGTCCTGCACAGAGGAAATACCCCGCACGGAGGCCATTACCGTTTTATCAGCTGTGGCACGGATGCCATGGCCTTGTTTGACGACAACACCGTGACTGTGGCCAACACAGCTGAGGAAATGGATGCCTTCAGGGGTTTCCTTGAGAAGGAGTCGACCATCCTCGTGTATTGTGATAAGGATGCCCCTCAGGAGGAGAAGGTTAGCATGCCCAACTCGCCAGAAGTATATGTATCTCCCACACAACAACCTGGGCTCACGGGAAACACGGAAGACATAATGCAAAAGCTGCAGGATGCCACCGTCCCCAAGAGTGCCATTGTTTTGAATGAACCACAGGAACCACCCCAGCAGCGCGGGGAGGAATACCTGACTTTGGAACGCAGGACTTTGGAAATGGAGGAAAGTGCAGAGCGGGCGCATGTTGTGGAAGAAGAAGCCCTAGCACGTTTTGCTTTGTGTAGTGAAATCACGGAAGTCCTTGATAGGTATCGGACCGAGGAGCAAACGAAGACGCTCGTCAGTCTATGCCGGAAGGAACTCCAAGAGGCGATAGAGGTGCGAGAGGCAGAGCAAAAAAGAGCAGCAGAGGATCATGAGAGGTCAGTCGTGGAGAAGGAGAAAGCTTTGGCAAAGGCAGAGAGTGAGATAAAGAGGGTGAATGAGGAGAAGGAAAAGGTGGCGAACGAGGCACAGGCCAAAGCGGACCGTTTGAATCAACAACGACAGGAGATGGCCGTGTTAAAGGGACAGCTCCATAAGCAAGACTCTGCGTTGGCTTTTATGAAAGAGCTTGGTGTTGAAAGAGAGGCGGAGGTAGAAGCGTTGAGGGCACAGGCGACCCACGAAAAAGCGGTCCTCACCCAGGAACTGCAACGTGTGGAGTCCAAGGCCCGCAGCTACTCGTCTCAGGGAGAATCCCAACAGCGCTTACTTGAACAGACAGAGAATGCTTTGAAAGGTACACAGCAAGATAAGATGCTTTTGGAATTTCACGTGTCGGCGAGCATGCAAAATGAGAAGGCACTCCGTGACCAACTGGGGATGCAGGAGCAACATATGCAGATCCAGGAGGGCCTACACGAACAACAGAATCAGGATAAGGCCATGTTGGTTAAGCAGGTGCAGCACCAGCTGCGCCAAGGCATGACCATGGCGAAAGAAATGGCGCGGCAGAAGGATTTCATCGTGCAACAAAACAACTTGGTATTGTCCCTGCAGTCAGCGTTGGAGGTGTCTGAGAACAAGCAGCTGCAAATACAGTCGCAGGACGCCCCAGCACGGGTGCAAGGGACGGACCAACCCCGTTTGTTGCAACCGAAGCCTGAGCAAGGGCAATTAGTTGTTCATACGGCCCAGAAGAAGAGGGACCGAGACGAAGTGAGTGGCAGTGACGAAACGAGTGAAGAGTCGAAGGACCTGTTTGAAAGCCAACCGCAACTTGATACAGTGGCTGCGACTTCTTCAGCCCTTGTAGTCATTCTCCCGGAGGATCGGGTGACGCCAAAGCCCAAGGGGCCGCAATCAAAGAGGCAGCGTGCAGAACCTGCCTCGGTAGTGAGCGGCTCTCAGATACAGGCGTCAGCCACGGAACCTGCTGTGGAACTTCCCTTGTTGTTGGGTGCCCCTCCGGCACAGATATCGCCCTCGGTGCCTGCCTCCCCTGATATTTTTCTGTCTCAGACGGGTCGTGAAGGGGTGGATGGTGAGCGGGAGACGGGGCCACCAGGGAAATCAGAGACGGACAGAACGGAGGTCTCACAATCGCAGTCAGGGGAGCCTGGTAATGGAACAGAACCAGAGCCTGACGGAACCACTTGACTATATGCCAAGTGAGTGCCGCGTGGGGTGAGCTACGACCACGTGATGATGAAGGCTTGAACAAGAGATGAAGCGTTTAGTGTATACGAATGTGTGAGGTGAGTGTGTATGCTGACGGACGTGACGGAACGTGATGAATATTTTGTTTTCTAAAACGAATTTCCCCCCCCCCCCCTCCCCCCGGAACCTGAGAATGTGACCGCCTACCCAATGGTGTTTACACAAAGGAGTTCAGCGTGTTAAACCCCATTCTCTGTTCCCAAGGCAGAGCGGCGATGTGTACCCAGAGTGTACGTACGTGCACATGGCTCTGCAGATACGCTGAGTGGTGAGGGGCATGCCTGTTTTCCCTTTTGTTTCCATTATCTTGTCTTCAGAACGAACACACGAATGAAACAAAAACCATAACAGAACGCCCCCACCCCTGATGTATGTTTTTTTCTCAACCATTTCCCCCCCCCCCCCCTCCCCCACCCCCGTTTTTGCTATGTCTTTTGATATGGTTATTTCCCCCTTTTTTTCCCCCCCCCCCCACCCGACAAGCGAATCAGCAGTGTGTATCTGTACACAGAAATAAACCAATAACATGACAGTAAAGCAGACCCACCTGGCAGCTACTCAAGGCACATGAGGAGTGAGAGGCGTCAACGGGCGCAACGCCCCTCCCTGCGGTCCGGCTTCCGCCACGTGGCTGACTCAAAGCAGCGAAGTGACCAACGGGAGCGACATGAAAAAAAAAAAAAAGGGGTGGATGGTGAGCGGGAGACGGGGCCACCAGGGAAATCAGAGACGGACAGAACGGAGGTCTCACAATCGCAGTCAGGGGAGCCTGGTAATGGAACA
Organism: Rhynchopus euleeides; assembly: GCA_963210315.1. Classification (NCBI taxonomy): domain Eukaryota; phylum Euglenozoa; class Diplonemea; order Diplonemida; family Diplonemidae; genus Rhynchopus; species Rhynchopus euleeides. Next base: position 387,753 of record OY723299.1, on the reverse strand, counting down.
GAACCAGAGCCTGACGGAACCACTTGACTATATGCCAAGTGAGTGCCGCGTGGGGTGAGCTACGACCACGTGATGATGAAGGCTTGAACAAGAGATGAAGCGTTTAGTGTATACGAATGTGTGAGGTGAGTGTGTATGCTGACGGACGTGACGGAACGTGATGAATATTTTGTTTTCTAAAACGAATTTCCCCCCCCCCCCCCCTCCCCCCGGAACCTGAGAATGTGACCGCCTACCCAATGGTGTTTACACAAAGGAGTTCAGCGTGTTAAACCCCATTCTCTGTTCCCAAGGCAGAGCGGCGATGTGTACCCAGAGTGTACGTACGTGCACATGGCTCTGCAGATACGCTGAGTGGTGAGGGGCATGCCTGTTTTCCCTTTTGTTTCCATTATCTTGTCTTCAGAACGAACACACGAATGAAACAAAAACCATAACAGAACGCCCCCACCCCTGATGTATGTTTTTTCTCAACCATTTCCCCCCCCCCCCCCTCCCCCAACCCCCGTTTTTGCTATGTCTTTTGATATGGTTATTTCCCCCTTTTTCCCCCCCCCCCCACCCGACAAGCGAATCAGCAGTGTGTATCTGTACACAGAAATAAACCAATAACATGACAGTAAAGTGTCCGACTGCAGGAGAGTGCTGAAATGGGTGTTTAGGACCTAGGCAGAGGTGTGCGACTGCAGGAGAGTGCTGAAATGGGTGTTTAGGACTTAGGCAGAGGTGTCCGACTGCAGGAGAGTGCCGAAATGGGTGTTTAGGACCTAGGCAGAAGTGTCCGACTGCAGGAGAGTGCTGAAATGGGTGTTTCGGACTTAGGCAGAAGTGTCCGACTGCAGGAGAGTGCTGAAATGGGTGTTTAGGACTTAGGCAGAGGTGTGCGACTGCAGGAGAGTGCCGAAATGGGTGTTTAGGACCTAGGCAGAAGTGTCCGACTGCAGGAGAGTGCTGAAATGGGTGTTTCGGACTTAGGCAGAAGTGTCCGACTGCAGGAGAGTGCTGAAATGGGTGTTTAGGACTTAGGCAGAAGTGGCCGACTGCAGGAGAGTGCTGAAATGGGTGTTTAGGACTTAGGCAGAGGTGTGCGACTGCAGGAGAGTGCTGAAATGGGTGTTTAGGACCTAGGCAGAAGTGGCCGACTGCAGGAGAGTGCTGAAATGGGTGTTTAGGACTTAGGCAGAGGTGTGCGACTGCAGGAGAGTGCTGAAATGGGTGTTTAGGACCTAGGCAGAAGTGGCCGACTGCAGGAGAGTGCTGAAATGGGTGTTTAGGACTTAGGCAGAGGTGTGCGACTGCAGGAGAGTGCCGAAATGGGTGTTTAGGACCTAGGCAGAAGTGTCCGACTGCAGGAGAGTGCTGAAATGGGTGTTTCGGACTTAGGCAGAAGTGTCCGACTGCAGGAGAGTGCTGAAATGGGTGTTTAGGACTTAGGCAGAAGTGGCCGACTGCAGGAGAGTGCTGAAATGGGTGTTTAGGACTTAGGCAGAGGTGTGCGACTGCAGGAGAGTGCCGAAATGGGTGTTTAGGACCTAGGCAGAAGTGTCCGACTGCAGGAGAGTGCTGAAATGGGTGTTTAGGACCTAGGCAGAGGTGTGCGACTGCAGGAGAGTGCTGAAATGGGTGTTTAGGACTTAGGCAGAGGTGTCCGACTGCAGGAGAGTGCCGAAATGGGTGTTTAGGACCTAGGCAGAAGTGTCCGACTGCAGGAGAGTGCTGAAATGGGTGTTTAGGACCTCGGCAGAAGTGTCCGACTGCAGGAGAGTGCTGAAATGGGTGTTTCGGACTTAGGCAGAGGTGTCCGACTGCAGGAGAGTGCTGAAATGGGTGTTTAGGACCTAGGCAGAGGTGTGCGACTGCAGGAGAGTGCTGAAATGGGTGTTTAGGACCTAGGCAGAAGTGGCCGACTGCAGGAGAGTGCTGAAATGGGTGTTGAGGACTTAGGCAGAGGTGTGCGACTGCAGGAGAATGCCGAAATGGGTGTTTAGGACCTAGGCAGAAGTGTCCGACTGCAGGAGAGTGCTGAAATGGGTGTTTAGGACTTAGGCAGAGGTGTGCAACTGCAGGAGAGTGCTGAAATGGGTGTTTCGGACTTAGGCAGAGGTGTCCGACTGCAGGAGAGTGCCGAAATGGGTGTTTAGGACCTAGGCAGAAGTGTCCGACTGCAGGAGAGTGCTGAAATGGGTGTTTAGGACCTCGGCAGAAGTGTCCGACTGCAGGAGAGTGCTGAAATGGGTGTTTCGGACTTAGGCAGAGGTGTCCGACTGCAGGAGAGTGCTGAAATGGGTGTTTAGGACCTAGGCAGAGGTGTGCGACTGCAGGAGAGTGCTGAAATGGGTGTTTAGGACCTAGGCAGAAGTGTCCGACTGCAGGAGAGTGCTGAAATGGGTGTTTCGGACTTAGGCAGAAGTGTCCGACTGCAGGAGAGTGCTGAAATGGGTGTTTAGGACTTAGGCAGAGGTGTGCGACTGCAGGAGAGTGCCGAAATGGGTGTTTAGGACCTAGGCAGAAGTGTCCGACTGCAGGAGAGTGCTGAAATGGGTGTTTCGGACTTAGGCAGAAGTGTCCGACTGCAGGAGAGTGCTGAAATGGGTGTTTAGGACTTAGGCAGAAGTGGCCGACTGCAGGAGAGTGCTGAAATGGGTGTTTAGGACTTAGGCAGAGGTGTGCGACTGCAGGAGAGTGCTGAAATGGGTGTTTAGGACCTAGGCAGAAGTGGCCGACTGCAGGAGAGTGCTGAAATGGGTGTTTAGGACTTAGGCAGAGGTGTGCGACTGCAGGAGAGTGCCGAAATGGGTGTTTAGGACCTAGGCAGAAGTGTCCGACTGCAGGAGAGTGCTGAAATGGGTGTTTCGGACTTAGGCAGAAGTGTCCGACTGCAGGAGAGTGCTGAAATGGGTGTTTAGGACTTAGGCAGAAGTGGCCGACTGCAGGAGAGTGCTGAAATGGGTGTTTAGGACTTAGGCAGAGGTGTGCGACTGCAGGAGAGTGCCGAAATGGGTGTTTAGGACCTAGGCAGAAGTGTCCGACTGCAGGAGAGTGCTGAAATGGGTGTTTAGGACCTAGGCAGAGGTGTGCGACTGCAGGAGAGTGCTGAAATGGGTGTTTAGGACCTAGGCAGAAGTGGCCGACTGCAGGAGAGTGCTGAAATGGGTGTTGAGGACTTAGGCAGAGGTGTGCGACTGCAGGAGAATGCCGAAATGGGTGTTTAGGACCTAGGCAGAAGTGTCCGACTGCAGGAGAGTGCTGAAATGGGTGTTTAGGACTTAGGCAGAGGTGTGCAACTGCAGGAGAGTGCTGAAATGGGTGTTTCGGACTTAGGCAGAGGTGTCCGACTGCAGGAGAGTGCCGAAATGGGTGTTTAGGACCTAGGCAGAAGTGTCCGACTGCAGGAGAGTGCTGAAATGGGTGTTTAGGACCTCGGCAGAAGTGTCCGACTGCAGGAGAGTGCTGAAATGGGTGTTTCGGACTTAGGCAGAGGTGTCCGACTGCAGGAGAGTGCTGAAATGGGTGTTTAGGACCTAGGCAGAGGTGTGCGACTGCAGGAGAGTGCTGAAATGGGTGTTTAGGACCTAGGCAGAAGTGTCCGACTGCAGGAGAGTGCTGAAATGGGTGTTTCGGACTTAGGCAGAAGTGTCCGACTGCAGGAGAGTGCTGAAATGGGTGTTTAGGACTTAGGCAGAGGTGTGCGACTGCAGGAGAGTGCCGAAATGGGTGTTTAGGACCTAGGCAGAAGTGTCCGACTGCAGGAGAGTGCTGAAATGGGTGTTTCGGACTTAGGCAGAAGTGTCCGACTGCAGGAGAGTGCTGAAATGGGTGTTTAGGACTTAGGCAGAAGTGGCCGACTGCAGGAGAGTGCTGAAATGGGTGTTTAGGACCTAGGCAGAAGTGGCCGACTGCAGGAGAGTGCTGAAATGGGTGTTTAGGACTTAGGCAGAGGTGTGCGACTGCAGGAGAGTGCTGAAATGGGTGTTTAGGACCTAGGCAGAAGTGGCCGACTGCAGGAGAGTGCTGAAATGGGTGTTTAGGACTTAGGCAGAGGTGTGCGACTGCAGGAGAGTGCCGAAATGGGTGTTTAGGACCTAGGCAGAAGTGTCCGACTGCAGGAGAGTGCTGAAATGGGTGTTTCGGACTTAGGCAGAAGTGTCCGACTGCAGGAGAGTGCTGAAATGGGTGTTTAGGACTTAGGCAGAAGTGGCCGACTGCAGGAGAGTGCTGAAATGGGTGTTTAGGACTTAGGCAGAGGTGTGCGACTGCAGGAGAGTGCCGAAATGGGTTTTTAGGACCTAGGCAGAAGTGTCCGACTGCAGGAGAGTGCTGAAATGGGTGTTTAGGACCTAGGCAGAGGTGTGCGACTGCAGGAGAGTGCTGAAATGGGTGTTTAGGACTTAGGCAGAGGTGTCCGACTGCAGGAGAGTGCCGAAATGGGTGTTTAGGACCTAGGCAGAAGTGTCCGACTGCAGGAGAGTGCTGAAATGGGTGTTTAGGACCTCGGCAGAAGTGTCCGACTGCAGGAGAGTGCTGAAATGGGTGTTTCGGACTTAGGCAGAGGTGTCCGACTGCAGGAGAGTGCTGAAATGGGTGTTTAGGACCTAGGCAGAGGTGTGCGACTGCAGGAGAGTGCTGAAATGGGTGTTTAGGACCTAGGCAGAAGTGGCCGACTGCAGGAGAGTGCTGAAATGGGTGTTGAGGACTTAGGCAGAGGTGTGCGACTGCAGGAGAATGCCGAAATGGGTGTTTAGGACCTAGGCAGAAGTGTCCGACTGCAGGAGAGTGCTGAAATGGGTGTTTAGGACTTAGGCAGAGGTGTGCAACTGCAGGAGAGTGCTGAAATGGGTGTTTCGGACTTAGGCAGAGGTGTCCGACTGCAGGAGAGTGCTGAAATGGGTGTTTAGGACCTAGGCAGAGGTGTGCGACTGCAGGAGAGTGCTGAAATGGGTGTTTAGGACTTAGGCAGAGGTGTGCGACTGCAGGAGAGTGCCGAAATGGGTGTTTAGGACCTAGGCAGAAGTGTCCGACTGCAGGAGAGTGCTGAAATGGGTGTTTCGGACTTAGGCAGAAGTGTCCGACTGCAGGAGAGTGCTGAAATGGGTGTTTCGGACTTAGGCAGAAGTGTCCGACTGCAGGAGAGTGCTGAAATGGGTGTTTAGGACCTAGGCAGAGGTGTGCGACTGCAGGAGAGTGCTGAAATGGGTGTTTAGGACTTAGGCAGAGGTGTCCGACTGCAGGAGAGTGCCGAAATGGGTGTTTAGGACCTAGGCAGAAGTGTCCGACTGCAGGAGAGTGCTGAAATGGGTGTTTAGGACCTAGGCAGAGGTGTGCGACTGCAGGAGAGTGCTGAAATGGGTGTTTAGGACCTAGGCAGAGGTGTGCGACTGCAGGAGAGTGCTGAAATGGGTGTTTAGGACCTAGGCAGAAGTGTCCGACTGCAGGAGAGTGCTGAAATGGGTGTTTAGGACCTAGGCAGAAGTGTCCGACTGCAGGAGAGTGCTGAAATGGGTGTTTAGGACTTAGGCAGAGGTGTGCGACTGCAGGAGAGTGCTGAAATGGGTGTTTAGGACCGAGGCAGAAGTGTCCGACTGCAGGAGAGTGCTGAAATGGGTGTTTAGGACCTAGGCAGAGGTGTGCGACTGCAGGAGAGTGCTGAAATGGGTGTTTAGGGCCTAGGCAGAAGTGTCCGACTGCAGGAGAGTGCTGAAATGGGTGTTTAGGACCTAGGCAGAAGTGGCCGACTGCAGGAGAGTGCTGAAATGGGTGTTGAGGACTTAGGCAGAGGTGTGCGACTGCAGGAGAGTGCTGAAATGGGTGTTTAGGACTTAGGCAGAGGTGTGCGACTGCAGGAGAGTGCTGAAATGGGTGTTTCGGACTTAGGCAGAAGTGTCCGACTGCAGGAGAGTGCTGAAATGGGTGTTTAGGACTTAGGCAGAAGTGGCCGACTGCAGGAGAGTGCTGAAATGGGTGTTTAGGACTTAGGCAGAGGTGTGCGACTGCAGGAGAGTGCCGAAATGGGTGTTTAGGACCTAGGCAGAAGTGTCCGACTGCAGGAGAGTGCTGAAATGGGTGTTTAGGACCTAGGCAGAGGTGTGCGACTGCAGGAGAGTGCTGAAATGGGTGTTTAGGACTTAGGCAGAGGTGTCCGACTGCAGGAGAGTGCCGAAATGGGTGTTTAGGACCTAGGCAGAAGTGTCCGACTGCAGGAGAGTGCTGAAATGGGTGTTTAGGACCTCGGCAGAAGTGTCCGACTGCAGGAGAGTGCTGAAATGGGTGTTTCGGACTTAGGCAGAGGTGTCCGACTGCAGGAGAGTGCTGAAATGGGTGTTTAGGACCTAGGCAGAGGTGTGCGACTGCAGGAGAGTGCTGAAATGGGTGTTTAGGACCTAGGCAGAAGTGGCCGACTGCAGGAGAGTGCTGAAATGGGTGTTGAGGACTTAGGCAGAGGTGTGCGACTGCAGGAGAATGCCGAAATGGGTGTTTAGGACCTAGGCAGAAGTGTCCGACTGCAGGAGAGTGCTGAAATGGGTGTTTAGGACTTAGGCAGAGGTGTGCAACTGCAGGAGAGTGCTGAAATGGGTGTTTCGGACTTAGGCAGAGGTGTCCGACTGCAGGAGAGTGCTGAAATGGGTGTTTAGGACCTAGGCAGAGGTGTGCGACTGCAGGAGAGTGCTGAAATGGGTGTTTAGGACTTAGGCAGAGGTGTGCGACTGCAGGAGAGTGCCGAAATGGGTGTTTAGGACCTAGGCAGAAGTGTCCGACTGCAGGAGAGTGCTGAAATGGGTGTTTCGGACTTAGGCAGAAGTGTCCGACTGCAGGAGAGTGCTGAAATGGGTGTTTCGGACTTAGGCAGAAGTGTCCGACTGCAGGAGAGTGCTGAAATGGGTGTTTAGGACCTAGGCAGAGGTGTGCGACTGCAGGAGAGTGCTGAAATGGGTGTTTAGGACTTAGGCAGAGGTGTCCGACTGCAGGAGAGTGCCGAAATGGGTGTTTAGGACCTAGGCAGAAGTGTCCGACTGCAGGAGAGTGCTGAAATGGGTGTTTAGGACCTAGGCAGAGGTGTGCGACTGCAGGAGAGTGCTGAAATGGGTGTTTAGGACCTAGGCAGAGGTGTGCGACTGCAGGAGAGTGCTGAAATGGGTGTTTAGGACCTAGGCAGAAGTGTCCGACTGCAGGAGAGTGCTGAAATGGGTGTTTAGGACCTAGGCAGAAGTGTCCGACTGCAGGAGAGTGCTGAAATGGGTGTTTAGGACTTAGGCAGAGGTGTGCGACTGCAGGAGAGTGCTGAAATGGGTGTTTAGGACCGAGGCAGAAGTGTCCGACTGCAGGAGAGTGCTGAAATGGGTGTTTAGGACCTAGGCAGAGGTGTGCGACTGCAGGAGAGTGCTGAAATGGGTGTTTAGGGCCTAGGCAGAAGTGTCCGACTGCAGGAGAGTGCTGAAATGGGTGTTTAGGACCTAGGCAGAAGTGGCCGACTGCAGGAGAGTGCTGAAATGGGTGTTGAGGACTTAGGCAGAGGTGTGCGACTGCAGGAGAGTGCTGAAATGGGTGTTTAGGACTTAGGCAGAGGTGTGCGACTGCAGGAGAGTGCTGAAATGGGTGTTTAGGACCTAGGCAGAGGTGTGCGACTGCAGGAGAGTGCTGAAATGGGTGTTTAGGACTTAGGCAGAGGTGTGCGACTGCAGGAGAGTGCTGAAATGGGTGTTTAGGACCTAGGCAGAAGTGTCCGACTGCAGGAGAGTGCTGAAATGGGTGTTTAGGACCTAGGCAGAGGTGTGCGACTGCAGGAGAGTGCTGAAATGGGTGTTTAGGACCTAGGCAGAAGTGTCCGACTGCAGGAGAGTGCTGAAATGGGTGTTTAGGACCTAGGCAGAGGTGTGCGACTGCAGGAGAGTGCTGAAATGGGTGTTTAGGACCTAGGCAGAAGTGGCCGACTGCAGGAGAGTGCTGAAATGGGTGTTGAGGACTTAGGCAGAGGTGTGCGACTGCAGGAGAATGCCGAAATGGGTGTTTAGGACCTAGGCAGAAGTGTCCGACTGCAGGAGAGTGCTGAAATGGGTGTTTAGGACTTAGGCAGAGGTGTGCAACTGCAGGAGAGTGCCGAAATGGGTGTTTAGGACCTAGGCAGAAGTGTCCGACTGCAGGAGAGTGCTGAAATGGGTGTTTCGGACTTAGGCAGAAGTGTCCGACTGCAGGAGAGTGCTGAAATGGGTGTTGAGGACCTAGGCAGAAGTGTCCGACTGCAGGAGAGTGCTGAAATGGGTGTTTAGGACCTAGGCAGAGGTGTGCGACTGCAGGAGAGTGCTGAAATGGGTGTTTAGGACCTAGGCAGAAGTGGCCGACTGCAGGAGAGTGCTGAAATGGGTGTTGAGGACTTAGGCAGAGGTGTGCGACTGCAGGAGAGTGCTGAAATGGGTGTTTAGGACCTAGGCAGAAGTGTCCGACTGCAGGAGAGTGCTGAAATGGGTGTTTCGGACTTAGGCAGAAGTGTCCGACTGCAGGAGAGTGCTGAAATGGGTGTTTAGGACCTAGGCAGAGGTGTGCGACTGCAGGAGAGTGCTGAAATGGGTGTTTCGGACTTAGGCAGAAGTGTCCGACTGCAGGAGAGTGCTGAAATGGGTGTTTAGGACTTAGGCAGAGGTGTGCGACTGCAGGAGAGTGCCGAAATGGGTGTTTAGGACCTAGGGAGAAGTGTCCGACTGCAGGAGAGTGCTGAAATGGGTGTTTCGGACTTAGGCAGAAGTGTCCGACTGCAGGAGAGTGCTGAAATGTGTGTTTCGGACTTAGGCAGAAGTGTCCGACTGCAGGAGAGTGCTGAAATGGGTGTTTCGGACTTAGGCAGAAGTGTCCGACTGCAGGAGAGTGCTGAAATGGGTGTTTAGGACTTAGGCAGAGGTGTGCGACTGCAGGAGAGTGCTGAAATGGGTGTTTAGGACCTAGGCAGAAGTGTCCGACTGCAGGAGAGTGCTGAAATGGGTGTTTCGGACTTAGGCAGAGGTGTGCGACTGCAGGAGAGTGCCGAAATGGGTGTTTAGGACCTAGGGAGAAGTGTCCGACTGCAGGAGAGTGCTGAAATGGGTGTTTCGGACTTAGGCAGAAGTGTCCGACTGCAGGAGAGTGCTGAAATGTGTGTTTCGGACTTAGGCAGAAGTGTCCGACTGCAGGAGAGTGCTGAAATGGGTGTTTCGGACTTAGGCAGAAGTGTCCGACTGCAGGAGAGTGCTGAAATGGGTGTTTAGGACTTAGGCAGAGGTGTGCGACTGCAGGAGAGTGCCGAAATGGGTGTTTAGGACCTAGGCAGAAGTGTCCGACTGCAGGAGAGTGCTGAAATGGGTGTTTCGGACTTAGGCAGAAGTGTCCGACTGCAGGAGAGTGCTGAAATGGGTGTTTAGGACTTAGGCAGAAGTGGCCGACTGCAGGAGAGTGCTGAAATGGGTGTTTAGGACCTAGGCAGAAGTGGCCGACTGCAGGAGAGTGCTGAAATGGGTGTTTAGGACTTAGGCAGAGGTGTGCGACTGCAGGAGAGTGCTGAAATGGGTGTTTAGGACCTAGGCAGAAGTGGCCGACTGCAGGAGAGTGCTGAAATGGGTGTTTAGGACTTAGGCAGAGGTGTGCGACTGCAGGAGAGTGCTGAAATGGGTGTTTAGGACCTAGGCAGAAGTGGCCGACTGCAGGAGAGTGCTGAAATGGGTGTTTAGGACTTAGGCAGAGGTGTGCGACTGCAGGAGAGTGCCGAAATGGGTGTTTAGGACCTAGGCAGAAGTGTGCGACTGCAGGAGAGTGCTGAAATGGGTGTTTCGGACTTAGGCAGAAGTGTCCGACTGCAGGAGAGTGCTGAAATGGGTGTTTAGGACCTAGGCAGAGGTGTGCGACTGCAGGAGAGTGCTGAAATGGGTGTTTAGGACTTAGGCAGAGGTGTCCGACTGCAGGAGAGTGCCGAAATGGGTGTTTAGGACCTAGGCAGAAGTGTCCGACTGCAGGAGAGTGCTGAAATGGGTGTTTAGGACCTCGGCAGAAGTGTCCGACTGCAGGAGAGTGCTGAAATGGGTGTTTCGGACTTAGGCAGAGGTGTCCGACTGCAGGAGAGTGCTGAAATGGGTGTTTAGGACCTAGGCAGAGGTGTGCGACTGCAGGAGAGTGCTGAAATGGGTGTTTAGGACCTAGGCAGAAGTGGCCGACTGCAGGAGAGTGCTGAAATGGGTGTTGAGGACTTAGGCAGAGGTGTGCGACTGCAGGAGAATGCCGAAATGGGTGTTTAGGACCTAGGCAGAAGTGTCCGACTGCAGGAGAGTGCTGAAATGGGTGTTTAGGACTTAGGCAGAGGTGTGCAACTGCAGGAGAGTGCTGAAATGGGTGTTTCGGACTTAGGCAGAGGTGTCCGACTGCAGGAGAGTGCTGAAATGGGTGTTTAGGACCTAGGCAGAGGTGTGCGACTGCAGGAGAGTGCTGAAATGGGTGTTTAGGACCTAGGCAGAAGTGGCCGACTGCAGGAGAGTGCTGAAATGGGTGTTGAGGACTTAGGCAGAGGTGTGCGACTGCAGGAGAATGCCGAAATGGGTGTTTAGGACCTAGGCAGAAGTGTCCGACTGCAGGAGAGTGCTGAAATGGGTGTTTCGGACTTAGGCAGAAGTGTCCGACTGCAGGAGAGTGCTGAAATGGGTGTTGAGGACTTCGGCAGAGGTGTGCGACTGCAGGAGAGTGCTGAAATGGGTGTTTAGGACCTAGGCAGAAGTGGCCGACTGCAGGAGAGTGCTGAAATGGGTGTTGAGGACTTAGGCAGAGGTGTGCGACTGCAGGAGAATGCCGAAATGGGTGTTTAGGACCTAGGCAGAAGTGTCCGACTGCAGGAGAGTGCTGAAATGGGTGTTTAGGACTTAGGCAGAGGTGTGCAACTGCAGGAGAGTGCTGAAATGGGTGTTTCGGACTTAGGCAGAGGTGTGCGACTGCAGGAGAGTGCTGAAATGGGTGTTTAGGACCTAGGCAGAAGTGGCCGACTGCAGGAGAGTGCTGAAATGGGTGTTGAGGACTTAGGCAGAGGTGTGCGACTGCAGGAGAATGCCGAAATGGGTGTTTAGGACCTAGGCAGAAGTGTCCGACTGCAGGAGAGTGCTGAAATGGGTGTTTCGGACTTAGGCAGAAGTGTCCGACTGCAGGAGAGTGCTGAAATGGGTGTTGAGGACTTAGGCAGAGGTGTGCGACTGCAGGAGAGTGCTGAAATGGGTGTTTAGGACTTAGGCAGAGGTGTGCGACTGCAGGAGAGTGCCGAAATGGGTGTTTAGGACCTAGGCAGAAGTGTCCGACTGCAGGAGAGTGCTGAAATGGGTGTTTCGGACTTAGGCAGAAGTGTCCGACTGCAGGAGAGTGCTGAAATGGGTGTTTCGGACTTAGGCAGAAGTGTCCGACTGCAGGAGAGTGCTGAAATGGGTGTTTAGGACCTAGGCAGAGGTGTGCGACTGCAGGAGAGTGCTGAAATGGGTGTTTAGGACTTAGGCAGAGGTGTCCGACTGCAGGAGAGTGCCGAAATGGGTGTTTAGGACCTAGGCAGAAGTGTCCGACTGCAGGAGAGTGCTGAAATGGGTGTTTAGGACCTAGGCAGAAGTGTCCGACTGCAGGAGAGTGCTGAAATGGGTGTTTAGGACCTAGGCAGAAGTGTCCGACTGCAGGAGAGTGCTGAAATGGGTGTTTAGGACCTAGGCAGAAGTGTCCGACTGCAGGAGAGTGCCGAAATGGGTGTTTAGGACCTAGGCAGAAGTGTCCGACTGCAGGAGAGTGCTGAAATGGGTGTTTAGGACCTAGGCAGAAGTGTCCGACTGCAGGAGAGTGCTGAAATGGGTGTTTAGGACCTAGGCAGAGGTGTGCGACTGCAGGAGAGTGCTGAAATGGGTGTTTAGGACCTAGGCAGAGGTGTCCGACTGCAGGAGAGTGCTGAAATGGGTGTTTAGGACCTAGGCAGAGGTGTCCGACTGCAGGAGAGTGCTGAAATGGGTGTTTAGGACCTAGGCAGAGGTGTGCGACTGCAGGAGAGTGCTGAAATGGGTGTTTAGGACCTAGGCAGAAGTGTCCGACTGCAGGAGAGTGCTGAAATGGGTGTTTAGGACTTAGGCAGAGGTGTGCGACTGCAGGAGAGTGCTGAAATGGGTGTTTAGGACCTAGGCAGAAGTGTCCGACTGCAGGAGAGTGCTGAAATGGGTGTTTAGGACCTAGGCAGAGGTGTGCGACTGCAGGAGAGTGCTGAAATGGGTGTTTAGGACCTAGGCAGAAGTGTCCGACTGCAGGAGAGTGCTGTGGGACGCCCTACACCCCTACCCCACACATGCCTTCCCACAACCGGAGGGTGAAGAAGGGGAAGGTGCCCCCCGCGGAGGACCCCGTGGAGGAGGAGCAGGAGGACGACGAGGAAGCAGAAGAGCGGCAGGCGGCGGAACAGGCGGCAGCGGAGCAGGTGCAGCAGGCGTCGGCTGGAGCGCCCGCCGGGGTGACGCCCCCCCGCAGCCTCCGCAGGTCGTGCGGAGGAAGGGGAAGGCCTCCCCCGCGCCCCCGCCCGCGATCGGCCACGAGGCCATGGTGGCGGAGTTGCAGGCTGCGCTGCCTGCGGTGCTCCCGTCGCTGCTGGGCCCCCTGGTGCAGCAGACCCTGGAGGCCATGGGGAAGGCTCTAGGGGCACCGGGCCACTCCGCCCCCTCGCAGGCGACGGGCCACGCCGCCTACACCGCGCAGGCGCTGCAGATGGGAGATGTGACGAACAACACCAACACCATTATCGGCGCGAACGCCACGGGGGGGGGGGGGGGGGTGTCTCTCTGGGGCCTGGGGTGTTCTCGCGATCGACGAATACCCGCTGGTTCTTCTCTCCCCTTTCTGATTTGCAGACACAAAGTTTTGGAGGTGCGCGATGGCTTCGGCCGCGGTATCACCCGTGGCATGCAGACTCACCGCGAAGCACTCCTTCGCTCCCTTCTGCTTGTCCGTGCGCCCTTGTCTCTCCATGCCTGTCCGTTTGGGGTCCAGGTTGCAGACTTCCTTCCGGGATGAAGACAGTCTGCCAATTCCTGTCATTATTCCTGAGTGCCTGTCTTGTGGCAGCCAAGGGTTCTTTGCTCCTGTGTGTGTACATGTGCTTCGTATTCAGCATCCCTTGTTGTGTGAGTTCCAAGCTTGTCCTTCTTTCCCTATTCGATTCTGGCAGGATGCGAATGACAGAGCAAGATCGGTGAGTCATCTGCAGCCTGTGGACCCTGCCCCCCAACCTGCCCCAATCCCCCACCCGAAGCCGTGATCATCTGAACTCCGCATTGCCAGCCACCCCACCCCAGTGGCCACACACACAGACCAATGTGGGTGTGATTCCGGAGTCGTGTGTTCGGTTGCATCCCTGTCGGCCACCTCGGCGGCCCACATTTTCGGGTGAAAACCCCGATTTTGGCAGAGTCGGAGGTGTTCCGGGGGTGGTGGGGCCCCAAAACGGGAGCAAAATGCACCAATATTTTTGCCCAGAAAAAAGTTTGTGAGAAACGGCTGGAAAAATCACAGCTTGCCACCCTCTAGCCTCTACGAGGTTACCCCGATATTTTCCACACCTCGGCGAGGTTGCCCCGACATTTTCCACACCTCCACGAGGTTGCCCCGATATTTTCCACACCTCTGCGAGGTTGCCCCGACATTTTCCACACCTCGGCGAGGTTGCCCCGATATTTTCCACACCTCGGCGAGGTTGCCCCGACATTTTCCACACCTCTACGAGGTTGCCCCGATATTTTCCACACCTCGGCGAGGTTGCCCCGAGATTTTCCACACCTCTACGAGGTTGCCCCAATGTTTTCCACACCTCTACGAGGTTACCCCGATATTTTCCACACCTCTGCGAGGTTGCCCCGATATTTTCCACACCTCTGCGAGGTTGCCCCCCGAAAATATCGGGGCAACCTCGCAGAGGTGTGGAAAACATTGGGGCAACCTCGCCGAGGTGTGGAAAATATCGGGGTAACCTCGTAGAGGTGTGGAAAACATTGGGGCAACCTCGTAGAGGTGTGGAAAATCTCGGGGCAACCTCGCAGAGGTGTGGAAAATCTCGGGGCAACCTCGTAGAGGTGTGGAAAATATCGGGGCAACCTCGCCGAGGTGTGGAAAATATCGGGGCAACCTCGCCGAGGTGTGGAAAATATCGGGGCAACCTCGTGGAGGTGTGGAAAATATCGGGGCAACCTCGCCGAGGTGTGGAAAACATTGGGGCAACCTCGTAGAGGTGTGGAAAATCTCGGGGCAACCTCGCAGAGGTGTGGAAAATCTCGGGGCAACCTCGTAGAGGTGTGGAAAATATCGGGGCAACCTCGCCGAGGTGTGGAAAATATCGGGGCAACCTCGCCGAGGTGTGGAAAATATCGGGGCAACCTCGTGGAGGTGTGGAAAACATTGGGGCAACCTCGTAGAGGTGTGGAAAACATTGGGGCAACCTCGTAGAGGTGTGGAAAATCTCGGGGCAACCTCGCAGAGGTGTGGAAAATCTCGGGGCAACCTCGTAGAGGTGTAGAAAATATCGGGGCAACCTCGCCGAGGTGTGGAAAATATCGGGGCAACCTCGTAGAGGTGTGGAAAATGTCGGGGCAACCTCGTAGAGGTGTGGAAAACATCGGGGCAACCTCGCCGAGGTGTGGAAAATATCGGGGCAACCTCGTGGAGGTGTGGAAAATATCGGGGCAACCTCGCCGAGGTGTGGAAAACATTGGGGCAACCTCGTAGAGGTGTGGAAAACATTGGGGCAACCTCGTAGAGGTGTGGAAAACATTGGGGCAACCTCGCAGAGGTGTGGAAAATCTCGGGGCAACCTCGTAGAGGTGTGGAAAATATCGGGGCAACCTCGCCGAGGTGTGGAAAATATCGGGGCAACCTCGTAGAGGTGTGGAAAATGTCCGGGCAACCTCGTAGAGGTGTGGAAAATATCGGGGCAACCTCGCCGAGGTGTGGAAAATATCGGGGCAACCTCGTAGAGGTGTGGAAAATATTGGGGCAACCTCGCAGAGGTGTGGAAAATATCGGGGCAACCTCCCAGAGGTGTGGAAAATATCGGGGCAACCTCCCAGAGGTGCGGAAAATATCAGGGCAACCTCGTCGAGGTGTGGGCATTGCTTCCCCGTTTGAGCCCCTCCAACAGCGTTTCCGGGCTCCGGGACCCCTCGTCGTGGGCTCACATGCTTGTCGGGTGGGAAATATGTCCCTTCTCAGCTCTCTCTGTGCATTCACGATCAGTCCTGCGGGATTCACATCGACCACGCTCGGATTTCTGCCATTACGGGGCTTGATCAGCTCAGAACACGAGAAAACCAACGACTCCCTGAGTGACTGTAAGTGACACTAAGTGACGGTAAGTGACGCTAAGTGACCTTAAGTGACGCTAAGTGACGCTCTGTGACTGTAAGTGACAGTGCGGTGACTGTAAGTGAAGCTAAGTGACCGTAAGTGACAGTAAGTGACGACAAAAAAGCGGAAAAAATGGGACAGTCACCTGACCTCAGTTGGCCTAAAATTCCTATTTTCATTCCGTGAAATAGATACACGCCTGGGGACCTTTTCGAATTTTTTTTTGGGGTGGGCCTATTTTGGACATTTGGACCCATTTTCAAAGGAATTTTTGAATTTTGAGCCCATTTTGAGCCCTAAAATGGCTCATCGAAATATTTCTGCAAAAAATCTGGGCCAGAATGCCAAAATCTGAAAAATCTGAGAAAATCCGGAAAATTCTGGAAAATCTGAGAAATCTGGAAAATTCTGAGAAATTCTGCGGGGGGGACCTTTTCGAATTTTTTTTGGGGGGGGGGGGGGCTATTTTGGACATTTGGGCCCGTTTTCAAAGGAATTTATGAATTTTGAGCCCATTCGTTGCCCTAAAATGGGCCCGCGAATATCTAGCTCCTGCTGAGGACCTGGGTACATGGCCAAATCAGCCAGAAATCTCAGGTTTTCGCAGTGCAATTTGGGTTCGCGTGCTGGTATCGCAGCCTGGCCCCGAGGGTCCATACCGTGAGTAACCGGGCCCGCTATCCTACACTCGTTTTTTCCTAGGTTTTCGTCAGCTGAGTGAGGGTGTGATATGAGGGTTCTATCCAACAAGGATATCAAGGCGGCACTTCAAAGTCCTGCCAAGGACAGCGCCACGTGGGTGTGTGCTTCTGATGTACGTTATGTCATCATGTGAACCCTCCCCAGCGTGTGCCAACATCCCTGACACGCTCACGAAAAGCATAACACGGAGAAAACAGGTGCCGAAACAACCTGCCGAGCACACGGGTGGTGCCACGTTGATCCACGCAGCGATCTCCCATGTCAGGAAGCCTTGTTGCCACGGCAGCGTGCCGCAGACTGTGGGAGAGGTGTCGCCAGTCACCTTGAGGTTGCAGTGTGTCATCAGACTAAAACCCGTGCCTTGTTCACCCTGTTGTTCACCCCTGTGAGGTTGATCTTTAAACCACCGCAAATGAACAACCCATCTTCTGGAGTGTGATCTCTGGTGGCGGGGTGGGATGGGTGAGTGGGGTGTGACGGTGCAACGACAGTCGAACTTCTTCGAACGCAGAACACCCCACCAGCCTGCCGGGCGTGAGAAGTGTTCGCAAGGATCCGCACAGTGAAAAGTTTCCTGAGTTGGCTACGCCGAACTTACAAAATGGGAAGGTGTGAGTGTCGCTTGTTACGACCCACTGGCTGGACGAGTTCTCTTTTTGGGGGACAAAACCACACACAACAAGAAGGTTGTCACAGGGGGTCTTCGCTGGTCGTTATTCTTCGTCAATCTTCGTCAGTTTTCACTATTTCAACAGCAAATACACCAAGGTGCACTGACGACCATCCCGTAGCGAAGACCCCCACAGTGAAAAAGATAGTTGGCAGCGCTTTGGGTGACAAACACAATCTACCTTGCCTTGTTGTTATGACTGTGCGCACATTCACACCAACCTTCATCAGCCAAACCACGTGAGGTTTGTTCATCCGGGTTTGGCGCACACACAACGACTTGTCTTTGAAACGTCCAATGCAACACTCACAGCATCGAGGCCAAGTGTTTCTCGTAGTATTTTTCGGTTTTGCTCTGAGTGAGCGGATATAACTGGTGAAAATGGGTACAGTGGCTGAATCTGGAGGTTGGGTGCGGGTTGTGTGTTCCGCATCATCCCTACAAATCAAACCAAGCCGATTGACACCGAACATTTTGTCTGACCTGCACCCATTGTTTCCTGCCTGCCTGCCTGTGTTGTGCTGCACCTGTGCCTCCCTGTTCTGTATTTTGTACCCTCAGCGGGTTCACGATACAGGGCAGTCCACTCCCCCAAAAATCACGGTCTTGACGCCCATTCCATCCACTTTCAGTGGATGTGTTTGGTATTTCCGAATGGAATTTTCCAGCGTCAAGATTACAAGAACAGGGTCAGTCACTTCTACCGTAGCTGCGATGCCGGTAGTTGTGCAGAAATGATCTTTTCGACGGACGCGACGCCTCCCCAGCTTGCCCGTGTCTGTGTTGCCATAGCCATGTGACAGATATTCACATAACGAATGTACTGTCACACCGCAAGGGGCTTTGGACAACGTTAAACAACAGTACACTTGCAGGTTTGGGTCAAAAATTCCAATTTCCGCTGGTCACGGGCCCCTTTCAAAACATTGACCACCTTTCGAGAATTTAGTTCTGCACCATGGATTCGAGGGACTGCGATGATTCGGAACCGAGGATGAAGACTACTGGGAAGGAACTGTGTGCTCTCTTGAAGCACTGGAATCGGCGAACTTGGACGGAACCTAAGCGCGACAGGTGAAGGGGCATCCCGAACAAAGGCATACAAAGTGGCTCTGGAGATATTGTTGCATCTGCGACACCCTGTCTTACATCCCGCCTGGGCTCTGATCTTCACCTATAGCAATGACTAAATCCCTATCATGGGTACATGAAGCTTTTGTAGGTACATTTAAACTTGCGAACCTCTCAACGACCTGTTAATCGCCTTGTACCGAAATCTGACCCTGGGCTTCGGCCCTCACGGCATTCAGCGGGTGACCCGATGCCGGTGTGGATGGAGAAGTGCACAGTTCTGAAACAGTGTGTCGACGAATCCGAGGAATCCAATCAGAGTAGTCCCGAGATGAAGTGGTGCAAGAACTCAAAAACTGTTTGCCTTTGGTCAAGGCCAGAGGCTTAGCTTGGGGGGGTAAACTCGGTCAGCTGACCGAGTTTCAGCCAAACCCGGAAAAAAACTCGGTCAGCCCAAAAAATAAAAAAAAAGTATAAATTTCCGGGGAAAACAGCGGATTTTTCTTGGGGTGCAGCAGCACAGGAGGTGAAGCACGCGTGCGAGCGAACGCGAACACCCCATTCTCCTTCTGTCCCGTATTCGTCGCTAGCGTAAGAATAACGTCAGCAGTCTCGAATTCCGTCTCCCGGCAACATGGTGGGCACGCAGGTGCAGGAGGCTCTGGGCTACATCGCTGACCATTACCTGGCACCTCTCCCGGGGATTACTGGCGCGTACCCTTGCCCGGACTTCAATGCCCCAGCACACCCACCGAAGTGGGCACAGACGCAAGACTGCCCTTCTGCAAGAGTGCCCGGGTGTCTGTTCCGAGATTCGGAGGTTGGGCCTGCATGATCTGCAGGAGGTTTTTCAGCGGTTTACCTCGGGAAACCTCGCTCTGACGTACCCAGCAACATGCAGGCTACTCCAGCTTGCATCTATCCTTCCGCTGGGCACTGCTTCTGTTGAACGCTTGTTTTCCAAGCTCCGCCTTGTCTCCACCAGGCTTCGCCAACTGAGCAACGAAAGCCTTGCAAATGTACTCTTTGTGGGAGTGGAATGTCGCGAAGATTCACAGGGTATCCCCGAAGCCACTCTTGCGAGGTCCTAGGGTAGGGGGGTGACATTCTTCCCAGCCGCTACACAGGGCAACCGTTGAAGAATGTCACCCCCTCTGTACAGGGTGGCTGTTGGAGCCCAAGCGGAGGCCGAGGGGGGGTGACATTCTCTCCGGGTACCCGAGGTATATGTAAAATTTCACGGAATCACCAACAAAGCTATTTTGATACTTCAGGACTATCTGCACTGCCGAGACTGCATCCGCCACTGGCGGGAAGCTGCCAATGCATCACCTACAAAGGCAACAAAGCAACCCCAGGTTGAGGCTGCAGACGTGGTTGCTGAGCTGGTGTTCCAGATAAGAAGGGTGGGGGGAACCGGGAAGGCAGCAACGTCGAATTCTGGGTGAACGGGTGGTGGGGGGGCAAATCAACTGTGTGTACTGTGACCGAGTCTGACCGAGTTTCGGCCCCAACCCCAAAATCCAAGCTAAGCCCCTGGTCAAGGCCCCCTTTCCAAAAATTTGACCCGCGCAGTGGTGGCCAGTCCTGAGAACCAACAGTAGCATAAGCCTACGACTGGTCCAGGACGAGGCCGACCCTGTACATAGCCTGTGTATGACTACCCTGTCATACCAGGCTGCTGCTAGTTGGCCACAAGCCCCACTGGCAGAATTCTCAGAATTCTCCCAGAATTCTCAGAATTCCCCAGAATCTGACAGAATTCTGCAGAATTCTGTCAGAATTCTCAGAATCTGCAGAATTCTACAGAATTTCTCAGATTCTGCAGAATTTAAAAATCTGGAAATTCTGGGCATTTTTCTGTTGTTGAGGCCATCATCGGATCACTAGCCGTGTTTAGTGACTTACACAGGCTATCAAATTTTTACATGTAAACCACTTGTAAAACCACTTGTAACAGTGGTTACTTCAGCGCCGTGCACGCACCACCTCCCCCCCCCCCCCTCCCCCCCGCCTTCCTGCTGTTAACCTGCTTTATTGTCCTCTCCGGCCCACGTGGAAAAGCACAAGCTTTTACTTGACCTGAAAGTGAACCGTACCTGCGTGTTGTGTGCACAGTGCTAGTTGTGTCTGCCTGGGAACTGATCCCCCCGGGTTCCAAAGATCTCGCTCCAGACCTGATGAGAGCCGGCGAGAGGAGGACGTAGTGTGGAAGGCTCGAAACGACGACACAACTCGTATTGCAAATACGTGGCGAAAAGGCACATTACTAAGCCAGCTTGTTAATCAGCGCTGCTGCGTTTAAGGAGGTCTATAGGCTGTAGGAAGTACTTGCGATTGAGTCCTAGTTGGGCTTATGCCCGTCTGACTTGCCTTGGAAGGGGAAGTGCACCAGCCGCCACTCAGCGCCCTTCACCAGGCCACTGAGCGCTCTCCCCCCGGTACGTTTTGCCTTGCTGGCCAACTGGAGACTCTGCAGGATGACACCCCGCCCCACCTGACCTCCTCTGGCGTCGATTTGTGTTTGCTGTTGTGTTGCTGTTACTCGCCACACCTACCACACTCGGACCTCCCACACGTGTACCTTTTTCGTTGAGCGCACACCACACCGACCACAATAGGGGGAGTGTTCCTCTCGACTGCACCCTCCACAGACAGGGTTTCCAGCGGGGAGGTGTGGCTGGGTTTCCTTCACTGTCACAGCAGGTGCAGTCGCAGAGATGAATATGCTATGCGGGCTCGGCCGACAGATGCGCACGGCCGTGACAGCGCTGAGTTCCACCCCAACTCTAGAGAAGAAGAAGCCAAAGGTCCTGCACCGTAGTGTTGTCCCAATCAAGGGCTCGAAGACCGGCCGTGTGGCGGCCTCGATACTGGCACACCGTGACATCGCGGCGATGAGGATGCACGAAGCGAAGGACCGGCTCATCGAAGGTGTGCCGTATGTCATGCGGAGGCAGGGCTACAAAGCTCTTGCTGCACACATCAACGACCCGCGAAAATCTGGCGACCGCTTCTCCCTGCCGTGCAACACAGGCCCGGCAGGCTCGGGGAAGACTGTGCTCCAACGTCAGAACATGCTGCAGGCAGCGCGCGACTTCGGGTTCTTGGCGGTGGAGATTGAGTTCAACGGGATTCAGCCTCTTCTCGAGTTCGAGAACGAAGACTTCGCCCGGCTCGTTGCCAATCGAATCTTGTGCTACCTGCCGAAGTACTGCGACCGGTCGTGGAATCTGTGTGTGCGAACAATCGAAACCGACTATAAAAAGAAGCCCGAGCCACTGAGCGATATTGAGAAAGCAGTGCAGGAGCTGAAGAAGGCGCTGAAGCACGAGGGCCCCGTGCTGCTCGCAGTGGACGAGCTGGTCAGGGCCCCCGGCAACGGAAGGAAGAACCTGTCCGATCTTTGTGGGATCCAGGACAATTCGCTGCGCACCGGCGACGCCAACGACAGGATCTTTCTTGCCGTGTCTGTATACGACCTCGTGGACCTGGGGACGTTCGTCACCGGTTCGAAACGCGAGCTGGTGCACCAGCAGCTGCCACCCATCTTGCCGTTGTTTCTGGACTCGGAGATGAAGGAATGCTTGCCGCCCTGGCTGCAGGTCTTCTTCAACGAGGAGAGGCGTAAGGAGGTGCCGGCGCCGAAAGAAGTCGGAACCGTCGCGACGCTGCTGACCGAGAGCGGAGGTCACCCGCGACGGGTCGAAGCCCTGCTGCGTGAAGTGGAAGCGATCGGCCGCGAGGTGCGGGGCACCAATGCGACCTCCACCGGGCCTGAGCAGCTGCTGGTGTCGCAACTGCAATCAGTGGCTGACCACAAGAAAGAGTGTCTGGAAGCGATGAACGCCAAGCTGGATCTTCGTCACGTGGGGAGAGACCTTTCAGTTTTCGTACGGAAAGCTGACGACAAAGATGACAGTGCACTTGTGCTGCTGAAGTACTTGTTTACAACGGTGAACATGCAGGATAGCGAAGCACGGATTCTGCGGTCCGCAACCACGTACCACTACCAGTTGGTGCCGCATGGCTCTGGTCACGTCGGGTACCTCCCGCTGCCTGCACTGCAGGAGTTCTGTGAGGTACTGAAGAGGATCAACAACAAGGAGGTGAAGTCATATGTTACACACGCGATACGTGTTGCGGACGCCAACCTTTCCACCACCCGCAAGGCGAAGCAGAGGAGCACTCACTTCGAGAAGGGCATGTTCCACGCACTCTGTGGAGCGGCCCTTGCACAGGATGGTCTCACAGCGGACATGTTTCGCCATCCACCAGGGAACCTGCCAAAGACCAGCTGCACAGAGCTCGAGTGGGTTGAAGACGTCAAGCTATTCCCGCTTGCAGTGGAGGCCGGGAAGAAAGAAAAAAAGAAGAAGCTTCGCATATGTGATAACAAGACGCTCCGCCGCATCTTGTCAGTCGGTGCGCTCAACAAGCAAGGCAAGTCGTTCACAGGACTTGCGTTTGTTCCGACGGACAACTGGAATACGTGTGACTTTGTGTTAGTGCTGCCGACCGCGGACGAGAGGCGTGCGGGGCGTGTTGTGTTCGCTGTGCAGTGCAAGCACTGGCAGGGGGAGCTGTCGGGCGGGAGCGGCCTGCACTCTCTGGCATACTTCCGCTACGGGCGGCACTTTTTCGAAGCGGACCACGTGTACCCAAAGAAGAAGACAGCGGCCGAAAGGTATGCTCACTCGTCGCCACTTTCCGTGTCCCGAACCGCATGTGTCTTCACAGTATCCTGACACCCGAGAGCAGTGAAGGAAGTGCAGCAGGCCCCGGTTCGCCCCCAGGTAAAAAAAATGTAGAAATTCACAGCAGGTATGAGGCTGAATGTTATACGACTCCCGATTCAGGATTGCAGTTTTGTTCTCTTTGGGTTTTTCGGTGAGGGAACTTGTCAGTGTCAAGAAGATAGAGGCAGCCCTTTGGCAACTAATTCAACCTCCTCATCAGGCTGCGGAGACCTTTTTGTTTGGCCGGATTTGGCGCACAAACAAACTGGTGGGGTGTTTTTTGCCTGGGAAAGCGATATTTTCCCCGTGCGGCCCGACGCGGGGAAATTTTGTGTGGGGGATGAAAACGGGCCAAAAAAGGCTGAAACCCCTGCATACCTGAATATAACACAGGCTCTCAAATTCGTTCCGGAAGAAGTTCTGCAAACTCGTCGAGCAAGACAAGGATTCGGACACGAGAGTGGTGTTTGTGCTGGCGACGGTGAACGATGTCATGCTGGCGGATGTGGATCCGAACGTGTTCAACGGGGTGAACCTTCCGGACGACGCGAAGTACAGGAGCACCGCGCTGCTGGAGGACGAGGGGTTGATGGACCTGCAGCACATGTGCGGCTGGTGCCCCACTGTGGGGTACGGTGCACTGCTGGCGGAGAAGGTGCGGGAGTTTCCTTTTGTGAGCGAGGAGCAGGCGAAGGCAGCATGACGCGCTGGCGCCTTCCCTTGCTGCTGAGAGAGAGAAATGTGGTTTCAGAAGAAGGGGGTGGAGGCTGTTGTCAGTCAGTTATTCTAAGCAAACAACCCCTTCAACAGTGCGGTGCAGGAAGCTCCGGCTGACCACAAGAGAAGAGGGCACGCACAGGTGTACAGAAATGGGCCTGGATGCAAACGGGGGTTGATGGTGGGTGCGTGCAATGTCTGGGTTGGACTGAGTATCCCTTGCATCTCCGTTGGCGAGGGCAAGCCAAAACCGAACTGGCATGCCGTGCTTTGTCTCCGAGGCTCAACCCTCCGTTACCTCCCCACCCCCCACCCCAGGCCACTTCAGGTATCCACGGGAAACACAATACAAGCAGAACCCACCGCACCACCCCACCATGAGTGAGTCTGCACGTTGTTTTGTTGTTGTCCCACTGATGCGGTTTGGTTGTTGTCCCTCTGATGCTACGTCGTGTTTTCACAGTGGCGAATACAGTGCCTGCCCTCGTACCCTCACCACGCCAACGGCTTCCGGTACATACAAAAAACGTTTACTCCTGCGACACTGTGAAGCCAGTCCCCTTGTGGCTGTGTAATCTGTCGCTGCGTCTGGCAGTGAGTTGCTGTCTGTGGTGGGGTGGGAGTGCTCCTCCTCCGCGGCGATGCCGCACAGACGCTGCCCCTCCGCTCCTCCGCTCTGAATGGTGCAGCGGTCCTCTCTGAGACAGGCGTAGACCTCACCTGCACATCCCTGCGCCCACTCGGGGCAACAGCTCCTCCGAGGCAACCGACGCAGCATCCCGTCCCAGGCCTGGCGATTGCCCCGAAGACCCCAGCAACCTCTTCTGCAGATCCTATGTTTCTGGTGCATCTGTCCCACCTCGCACCCTTTCTGGAGCTTCCCGGTGAATCCCTCCGGGAGCCGGTGACGCCGTTGCTGGCAGACTGTGTGTCGACGTGAGGGCGAGACACACGAACTAGATCGCCCAACTCCTCCCCCCTGCACCCTAGCTTTTCCCAGGAGGGATTGGGTACAGCCTCTCCTCCCGCGTTGCTTCCTGCCAGCCCCTCCGCACGCGAACTGATACTACAAGCAGAATTGAATGAACTGACCCCCCCCCCCTTTCTCCTTTGTATCCTCTGACCGGGCAAGACTCCCCACCCACCCACAGGAACCTCCTACCTACACACACAGCCCCACCTTGCACCCCCCGCTCTCTCACCCCCCCCCCCCCCCCAGCGAGGAGGGTTTTGGGGGAACCCCTGAGTAATGCATTGTTAGAAGTGCGGTGACGGGAAACCCCCCCCCCCCCCCGGATCCCATGCCAACCGACACACCGCCAACCGGGGCCGAGATGCCGCTGCAGCCGCCGCTGCAGCAGGATGCAGGGCAGGCGGCGGGTGGCACCACAGAGGAAGCTGCATCCACCGCCACCACCACCTCCTCCTCCTCCACCACCGAACCCCCACCCGCTGAAGCTGGCGGAGGCAGCGGGGTTGCAGCAGAGGGAGAAGGTGGGGGAGGGGTGCCGGATACATGCAAGGTGCCCCCCTACTCGACTGGGGCAGCGCTTCCAACGCCGCACACCTCCTCTGCTGGGGGAGGGAGGGCTGTGGGGGTGGCGTCCGAGCTGCGCGTCGGGTGTGAGGTGCGTGTCCCGCGGTGCGACGCCCTGATCCGGAGCATGCGCTGCTTCAGCAACGAGGAGGTTGTGAAGGTGTTGGGCAAAGTCGGGGTCGTTTCCCGCCTCCTCCCGAGCTCCGCTGTGGTGGACTACGGCACCGCCTCCTTCCCATATGACTACAGCGTGTTCCCCCCCGGGGTCACACGCAGGTGCTACGAAGGCTGCCCCCTCTCGGAGAGCCGCAACACCCCCTTCATCTGCACCTCCTGCAACTCAGCCTATCCCTCCTCCGCACCCCACAAGCTCTGCGAGACGCACGCCTTCCACATCTGCCAATACTGCTGCGGGAACCCGCACCCGCTCTCCCCAGGATGTTATGTCATCAAGGGCCCCACCTTCTCCCTCAGTGATACAGCTCTGGAGCCCTCGTCTGCCACCGCGGTAGCTTATGTTTGGTCCGCCTCGCCGCTCGTCCTGCAGTGGGTCCGCGGGGTCGGGTTTTCGAACCGGGGGATTCTCCGGAGCAAGGCAGGTTCTGACGGGGGAAACCCGGAGCCCGATGCTTTGGATGATTTCGAATCGTTTCTCGGGGAGATGGCTGCGGCTGGGGGTTGCGGTGGCGGTGGTGGTGTCGACAACAACCCCCCCTCCACCTCACCCGGAACAGCCGTTGGAGGAGCGACCAAACCACTCAAACGAGAGCAGGATCCGAACCCCACACCGCCCTCCTCTGACAACCCTGCGGAGAAGGATGGCACTGCTTCCGCCTCCGCCCCTGCCTCTACCCTGCACAGCCCTCCAGAGGAGGCAGAGCCAGCCCCTCCAGAGGGGAACCCTTCCCCCGAGAGCCCTGGATGTGTTGAGGAACAGCTCTCACCCAACCCCGGGCTGAAGGCATCGGCTTTAGGAGATGTGGGCCTTCGGGAAGGGGCCTCCTCCGTCACCTCGGAGTCGGACCCGGTGTCGCAAAATGGGTCTTCTGCGGGTGGCGGTGGGGGTAGTGGTGGGGGTGGGGGTGTCACCGGGGATGCCCTTGGTGGAGCCGCCGCCTCCACCAGCCACAGCAAAAGAGGGGCGCTGTGTGTCTACTCCATGAGGCCTCCTTCGCCTGAGTGGGCATCTCCCTCACCGCCTTGGATGGACTTCATCCCGCTCTGCAGGGATCGGATTCGCGAGGAGCTGGCGGAGCTGTGCATCCTCACCCTCGGCTGTACCTCCAACATCCACCATGCTCTAGTCGGTGCCTCGTGGGCCCGCCCCGGGGCAACTCCCCAGACATCCCAGGGGGGTGGTGGCGAGTCGTCACCCCAGGGCGGCACGTCGGATCCGTGGGTTGCCCCATTCAGCTGGCCTGAGGGAGGTGTGTTTTTCCCCCAAACTTCTCCTCAAAAAAGCACCTCGCAAAGCCCGCAGGGGGTGCCCGAGGGTGGGGTTGGGGACAGCGGCGCAGCTCTTTCCGACACAACCCCAAACGTGAGAGACGGAGGCAGCGGAAGCAGCGGGGCAGATCCCCCCCCAGGGGGCGATGCCTCCGGAGGTGGTGCGCCGACAGATCTGGTCCTTCTCCCCATGGGGCCCCATTCTCCTTCGCATCATGCTGCAGAGGCATCTCCAGGCGGGGGCGGTGCTGCCAGCAGTCCCACGGGTGGAGGAGGTGGTGGTGGTGGTGGCGTCGCCGCCACCCCAACCCCAGCCCCTCCCCCCGCAGCAGCCCCGGTTGCAGATGGGGATGTCGTGGCGGAGGCGATGGCGTTGCACTGCCTGACGTATCACCCCAGGTTGGGGCACCACATCCTTCTCTGCGACCCGGAGAGCTTTCGGCATGGGGATAACGGAAAGTCCGCAGCATGCACCTCGGAGAATCGGGGCACCGTTGTCTGCGGGGAGGTGTTTGACATGAGGGACGACCTACACACGAGAGGGAAGCTGGGGCAGCAGCACCACCACCACCACCACCACCACCACCTCCAACCCGCTGCGCCGGGGGGAGGTGATGCCACGAGGGAGAAGGCAGACGAGGCGTCGTCGCCACCGCCTTCTCCTTCTCCTCTTCCTCCTGCCCCGGGGTCACTTCCGCAGGCCCCGCTGGGCGATGGAGGTTCTGGCAGCACCACCACCACCCTGGCGATCAACTTTCTTTACATAGAACCTTCCGGACGACGCGAAGTACAAGACCACCGCGCTGCTGGAGGACGAGGGGTTGATGGACCTGCAGCACATGTGCGGCTGGTGCCCCACTGTGGGGTACGGTGCACTGCTGGCGGAGAAGGTGCGGGAGTTTCCTTTTGTGAGCGAGGAGCAGGCGAAGGCAGCATGACGCGATGGCGCCTTCCCTTGCTGCTGAGAGAGAGAGAGAAATGTGGTTTCAGAAGAAGGGGGCGGAGGCTGTTGTCAGTCAGTTATTCTAAGCAAACAACCCCTTCAACAGTGCGGTGCAGGAAGCTCCGGCTGACCACAAGAGAAGAGGGCACACACAGGTGTAGAGAATTGGGCCTGGATGCAAACGGGGGTTGATGGTGGGTGCGTGCAATGTCTGGGTTGGACTGAGTATCCCTTGCATCTCCGTTGGCGAGGGCAAGCCAAAACCGAACTGGCATGCCGTGCTTTGTCTCCGAGGCTCAACCCTCCGTTATGTGTGCAGCGGTCCTCTCTGAGACAGGTGCAGACCTCACCTGCACATCCCTGCGCCCACTCGGGGCAACAGCTCCTCCGAGGCAACCGACGCAGCATCCCGTCCCAGGCCTGGCGATTGCCCCGAAGACCCCAGCAAACTCTTCTGCAGATCCTATGTTTCTGGTGCATCTGACCCACCTCGCACCCTTTCTGGAGCTTCCCGGTGAATCCCTCCGGGAGCCGATGACGCCGTTGCTGGCAGACTGTGTGTCGACGTGAGGGCGAGACACACGAACTAGATCGCCCAACTCCTCCCCCCTGCACCCTAGCTTTTCCCAGGAGGGATTGAGTACAGCCTCTCCTCCCGCGTTGCTTCCTGCCAGCCCTGGGCCTGTGTCGGTTATTGTCTGACTCGTATGCATCCGTCGCCCCACGCGAGAAGTGGTTGCCCACATTACCAAGCCAGCTTGTTAATCAGCGCTGCTGCGTCTCAGGAGGTCTATAGGCTGCAGGAAGTACTTGCGATTGATTCCTAGTTGGGCTTATGCCCGTCTGACCTCTTGCCTTGGAAGGGGAAGTGCACCAGCCGCCACTCAGCGCCCTTCACCAGGCCACTGAGCGCTCTCCCCCCGGTACGTTTTGCCTTGCTGGCCAACTGGAGACTCTGCAGGATGACACCCCGCCCCACCTGACCTCCTCTGGCGTCGATTTGTGTTTGCTGTTGTGTTGCTGTTACTCACCACACCTACCACACTCGGACCTCCCACACGTGTACCTTTTTCGTTGAGCGCGCACCGCACCGACCACAATAGGGGGAGTGTTCCTCTCGACTGCACCCTCCACAGACAGGGTTTCCAGCGGGGAAGTGTGGCTGGGTTTCCTTCACTGTCACAGCAGGTGCAGTCGCAGAGATGAATATGCTATGCGGGCTCGGCCGACAGATGCGCACGGCCGTGACAGCGCTGAGTTCCACCCCAACTCCAGTGAAGGTGAAGCCAAAGGTCCTGCACCGTAGTGTTGTCCCAATCAAGGGCTCGAAGACCGGCCGTGTGGCGGCCTCGATACTGGCACACCGTGACATCGCGGCGATGAGGATGCACGAAGCGAAGGACCGGCTCATCGAAGGTGTGCCGTATGTCAGGCGGAGGCAGGGCTACAAAGCTCTTGCTGCACACATCAACACCCCGCAAAAATCTGGCGGCCGCTTCTCCCTGCCGTGCAACACAGGCCCGAGAGGCTCGGGGAAGACTCCTCACCCTTGTCACCAGGTCCTGGGCACGACCTTAAACTACCTAAGACCTAGGGAAGTCGTAAAACTCAACCCCACACCCCGAGGGCTCCCCCAGACTGGTCCGCCTGGGCAACGGGGTCCCAGTGCATAGCACGGAGCACTGGGACAAAAGAGGGTCCGCCTTTTTCCGTCAACTCTGACATGGGGAGGGACAGCTGGAGCCACTGGCGGGGTGCTGTGTTGACTTCAGGGGGCTCCCAATGTGCTTCGGCACACCGGGTTCTTGGCCTGCGGCGGCATGGTAGTCGGTCAGAGAGGCCAGCGCTTGGTCGGGGACTACTCAGAGAGGGCGTGTGCGGACTTCAGGGGGCTCCCAACGTGCATCTGCACACCGGGTTCTTGGCCTGCGGACGTAGATTGCCTAAAGGTTTAGAAACCGGCCGAGCCCGTGGGGGTGACGAACGTACTGCCGGCCCGGGATTGTCAAGGTTCTTTCCCCAGATGGCTCACCAGTACCACCAAACCACACGGACAGCAAAACCGCCGGGGAGGGGGTGGGGGAAGGTGGGAAGGGCGGCATGCCGAACTACAGCAAGGATGGCCAACAATGCGATCACTGCAAACAAGGCATGGGACACAAGAGGGAAAAAAAAAGGGGGGGATAAAATCCAACTTGCTGCCTTCACGTGGCGCCCCCTGTGATTACCCTCCTCCGAGGGGAAACTAAAGCAAGCTCTGGTAACTCTTTTTCCGCTGTGTGCCCTGTTTCATATATGCGGAGGGGCCCTTTCTGCACGGCTTTGGTTTTATTGATGTTGTGGTGTGCGTGGTTTATTTTCCCTTTTTTTGTTGTTTTCGCAGCATTTTATGCTGTCGGGTGAGCTTCCGCCCCATGGGAGGCGCTCCTTCCGGCTTGCGCTGCCCACCCATCCCACCCCCGTCCCCTTCCCACATTCTTTCTTTTCTTTTAGGGGAGACGTCCTCGCAGTGGCTGTTTGGCCTGACGCGATTCCCCGCCTCAAAGCAGACCCACCTGGCAGCTACTCAAGGCACATGAGGAGTGAGAGGCGTCAACGGGCGCAACGCCCCTCCCTGCGGTCCGGCTTCCGCCACGTGGCTGACTCAAAGCAGCGAAGTGACCAACGGGAGCGACATGAAAAAAGAAAAAAAAATTGGTCTCCGGCATGCTGATCGGGTATCCGGCAGGGTGCAAATGGGTCGGAACGGGTCATCCTGTGCCTGGATTACCTGGGGGCTGCTCAGGAAAGTCGGGGGCTGCTCAGCGGATTCCTATGGTCGGTTACTGTATCTGGCAGGGTGGAGACGGGTCTGAATGGGTCGTTCTGTTGTTGGAGCGTGGAGTCGATCAGCACTGCACACACCCCCCTCCCCATTCAGTAATTTACTACCCCGGGTTGTGCACCCGAATCGCGAGAGAGTGGCTTCCACTCAGCCACTATTTTTTATGACTGTTTTGCCGGAAACTTTTGCGTCAGTGGGGGTCTTCGCTGGTCGTCATTCTTCGAGAATCTTCGTCAGTTTTCAGCCATTTCAACAGCAAGTGCACTAAAATGCACTGACGATCACCCCGTAGCGAAGACCCCCATTGTCAGCTGTTTATTTTGCGCTCGCACCCCCAGTCGCTGACAAGGCACCCCTGTTCAGTCAACTTTTGATCGGCGCACTGATAGCTTTTGTCACCAGCACCCCCCTCCTTCTGTCAGGAGTCAGGGTTTGAACCCCTTCTGGCGATGCCAGATTGGTCACAAGATGGATTCCTGTCGCTTCTGCAGGAGGCCGTATGCGAACCTGCTGCGGCACGAGAGGAAGTGCGGAAGGAGACCTGCAGCGCAGCGGCTCCCTGTTGAGGTCCTCGTGTCGCGGTTCTTGGATGGCCAGAGTGACGGATTTTGCGGCTGGACGTTTGACTTCCTCGTGGGAGCAGTCGAGCAGCACCTCGAGGAGTCGGAGGGGTTGGGACCCAACATGGACCAACGCATCCTGACGTGTGTGGGGTCATCGGAGCGCTGGATGCTGTGCAAGCGTGCTGGCGGAGCGCTCAGGAAGGGTGTTGCGCACTACTGCCTGTGTCGTCGAGGTCCTGCGATCGTGGC
The DNA here is from genome assembly GCA_963210315.1 of Rhynchopus euleeides. Taxonomy (NCBI): domain Eukaryota; phylum Euglenozoa; class Diplonemea; order Diplonemida; family Diplonemidae; genus Rhynchopus; species Rhynchopus euleeides. The sequence goes on along the minus strand of OY723299.1, from coordinate 356,947 downwards.
TGATTGCCCACCCTGCTGCAGCTCTGATCATGTGTCTGATGTTGACGACTGTGTGCCTTCTGCCGTTCCTTCCCTCTCTCTGCCACCCGATGTGGTGATGGCCGACGCTCCTCTCCGTGATGTGGCGATGGACGACCCTCGCGCACCCGCCTCTCGAGGTCCGCCCGATTCCCTCTCCTCCGAAGAGACAGTCCGGCAGTTGACTGCTTCGTCCCCGGGCCGCTTCGCACCTCCTGCGGCTGATGGCAGTGATTGCTCCGAGGAGGGGGAGGAGGACATGTGCCCCACACCGCAGGCTCAGTTGACGTCTAGCCTCACCACCTCGGCAACAGCACCTCCTCCGGCTCCGACGGTTGCTGTGACAGAGGATGTCCATGATGGGGACGTGTCGATGGAGGGCGGCCCTCCGGATGCGGCTGAGCTGCGCCGCATGGGTGATTTGCTGGATGCGATCGCTGTCGATGCGGGCGACGACGTGTCGGACGCCCCTACACCGGCGACCCTCGCGGAGCGGTCCGAGTCGATGGATGACGGCCCCGCCGTGCCCGCAGGCGAGGAGCTGTCACAGCAGAGCGTGCAGCTGGATTGTGCTCCTTGCGATCCTGCTGCTCCGACGACACTGTCAGGTGCCGTCGAGATTTTCATCCGCCGTGTTCTGTCTGGGGATGTGAGCGGGTGCATGCGCACCCATGATCAACTTCGGGAGGCGATTTGCGGAGTTGCAGGGGTGCCCTTGGAGGCTGGGCTGAGGATGATCTCCCGAGGAGGGGTGAATTCTGCTGCCAAGGAGAAGCTGTGCGGGAACCACAGCTTGCTTGGTCAGGGTGCTGTTGTTGTGCGGTCCCACCGCTCAGAGTCGACAGGGCGTGTTGCCCGATTCTGCTTCGGTGAGTGTGTGTCTGAGGGTAAGTGCAGCACAGCCATGGAAGTGGACGATGTCTCTGCGTCGAGCACACCCGGGCCTGTCACGCCGTCTGGTGCATCGCGCCCTGCCTCCACTCCCTCCACCCGTGCGACCCCCGCCACTGCTGCGTCGTCGAAGGATCGTCGTGGCCGACCGGCCTATGAAGCGGCTCAGTGGCGGAGGGTCACGAAGCGGCTGGACCAGGCCAAGCGGTGGGCGATGGCGAAGGTGTACGTCCTTGAGCGGAGGAACCGCATCCTCACCGAGGAGGTTTTGAGTCTGCGGGAACGCGTCTCCCCCGAGACCTACTACGCGACCGGCCTGCACCACCGGGGTACCACGCACGCATACCCGCTGAAGATCCGGCGGCTCGTGCACCGCCTGCGTTGGGAGGGCCTGGGTCTGAAAGCGGTGCACCGGCTCATCGGGGACGTCTTCGCTATCCTGTTTGGGCTGCCCCGCGAGAAGCTGCCCATTCCCTCGGCTCGGACGATTGGGCGCCTCGACTGGGTGGCCGGCCGGGTGTCTGTCGAGGCCTTCTTTGAGTACCTGAAGGATAAGGCGAGGGACTCGCAGCTGGGGGACAAGCCCACCGTGGCCATTGGGTGCGACACCTCCGCCAGGATTGGGGGTCGCATGCACGACACGCATGTGGCTTACGGGTACGTGGGCGGGAAAGAGGTGAGCGCCACCGTCACGACGCGGATAGTTCCGTCTACGCGAGCAAAGCTGCTCTCGGAGAATCTGACGGAGACGATCCGGAAGATCGAGGAACAGGATGTGGGTGTGGAGCAGATGGTGATGGTGGACCACTGTGCGACCGCCAACAAGATGGCGAAGGACGCCAACCGGGGTGTGTTGCAATGCTGCACGCACAAGCTTGGAAGGTCCTTGCAGGCTGCGCAGTCGGTTGCCTGTGCGTGGGCGTCGCACTCTACGACAGGCGAGGGCAAATCGAGTGCGACTGACCTGTTGCTGGGGATCGTGGCCACTCTCGATGTGGAGAACGGGATTGATTCCTCCGGAACGACCGCGCTGAACAATGTGTTGGCCGTGCACGGGACGATCCCAAAGGGCTTCGCTTTCAAGCGGGTCACCGGGTCAAAGTTCTCGGTGCACGTGGAGAACGCTTCGCGCTTCCTGCAGTGGTCGAAGGTGCTGCAGGACATGCGTGAGAGCTTCTCGACGTCATTGTCGCGGATGCTGCAGAGGACTCAAGAGCTCGATATCCAGCTCTACCTCCTCACCTCTTACCTACTCTGGCAGGTCTACGTGACGGCGCAGTCAGCGGTGAAGCGGGGGAGCCCGACGTATGACAAGGGCTGGGAGATCCTGCAGCGGCTTGACGACCAGCTTGGCAGCATGCTGGATGAGAAGACGGCGGAGAAAGAGGTGTTCGACATCCTCACGGACACGGTGATCGGGAAGACGGCCGACGACGTCCCGAACGACGTTCTGCTGGGGGAAGCTGCTGCTCGCGTCGCCGCGAAGGCAATTTTTTTGGAGCACACGGCTGACGCCATGGTTGCGTGGCACGCCGCCGGGAGCACCCTGCGTACGAAGCTGAAGGAGTTCATGCAGAAGGATGCGGCTGCTGTGGAGGAGCTGGGGATAGAAGGCCTGCGGAGGTATCCGGCTACTTCTGACCGGGTGGAGAACCAGCACGGCAACTCCTCTTTCCTCTACAAGAGGCTTGCCATGGTCCACCCCGAGCGCCTGGCGTCCCTCGCAATGGCCAAGGCAAACAACTGGGTTGTGTGCCAGGCGCCGATGGAGGAGTACGCGGTGTACATGGAGAGGGCAGTGCTGGCTGTGAGGCAGGAGACCCGCCGCAGCATGAGGGAGATCGCGGAGGAAGAGCTGCGGGAGAAGTATGGCACAAAGATGCTGCGGGGGCTGCTGAAGTGTGACCTGCTCCGCCTCGCGCTGTTGCTGGGCATTCCGGAAGCCGATCGGAATGTGAAGGCCGATGATCTGCGAGTCGTGGTTGGTGACCGCGTGCTGAAGCTCGCAGAGCCCTGCCGTGGCAGGAACAACCGGGGGGACGCGGCTGACGCCACCTCCAACCTCAGGGAAAAGCAGTGGACGTCTGTGAAGGGCATCCTGGCTGCCCTGAACGACGCGGGGGTGAAGCATGTGCAGGCGTTTGTGAGCTCCCCTGCATTCCCCATTCTGCTGAAGCTTCCTGGGGCGCTCCCAGAGAAGCAGGAGGATGATGCTGATGATGTGACTGCGGATGGCGATGATGGCGACGGTCGCGAGGATGATGACGACGACAATGGCGAGGAGGAGGACGTTGGTGACGACGACGACGATCCTGATGATAGCGATGATGATGATGATGATGATGGCGATGGCATGGATGCTGCTGGTGATGACAAGTTGTGTCCGGCGCAGAAGCTGCTAGGGTGGGATAAGCTGTCCTCGTTGGAGTGCCCACGGGTGGGCCCCGACGCCACCTGTGACGACGAGTCTGACTCCTCCGACGAGGATGCCCCATTTCCTGCTGACCACCAGGTGCCGAAGCGTGTCTCCGCCCTCCTTTGGACAGATGAGGTGGTGAAAAGGCTGAGTTGTGCTGCCGGGAGTGCAAGTTTAGGTGACCTCTCTCGTGAAGACGCCAACGTCCTCATCCAGAAGACCTTGGGCAGGATGAAGGTGGAGACCCTGCGGGGTATCCGGAACGCCGTTGCGACCTCAAAGAGTTTGGGGAAGCGCGAAGTGATGAGGGATATCCTGCTGCTCGCAGGTGCGCACAAGTCCTCCGACCTCGAGGGGAATTTTCCGTCCCGTGACAAGGTGCTGCGAGTGGCCCTCAGCAAGGCGAGCCTCCCGCGGGGCCAGGCGACCTCCGGCTCCCCGAAGGGTTTCCCTCAGGCAATCCCCATCCCCGCGGCAGTGAAGGAAGAGCACCGTGCCTCTCTGTGGAGGCTCTTCTGCATGTCCCGCGACGATGCGGAGGACCGCGAGAGGATCGGTGCTGAAGTGCTGGGGACGGGGCCATTGCAGCCTCGATCTGCAACCGCCGCCGAGACGGGTGCCCCGGTGGTGCAGACAGAAACTGCGACTACTCCAACTCCAGCTCCAACTGCAACTGCAACTCCAGCTCCAACTGCAACTCAAGCTCCAACTGCAACTGCAACTCCGACTCCGACTCCTCCCACTCCAGCCCCTCCAGTGCTGTTTTCTGCCGAGGACCACGTCGCGGGGCTGGGCTTTCCGAAGTTCTCCTTCTCCGATGCGGGTGCGAATTGGCAGAGTGGGTGCCCTTCGTCGGCCTACATCGTGTTGCAGAAGCTTCTCACGGAACTGGGTGTCGAGAACCCCCTCCAAGCGGTCACGTGGCAGGATGCTCAGCATGAGCAGGCGAGGGTCGAGAAGGGTGGCGGTTGGGCTGTGTGCTCCAACGGGAGATTTAGCCCCGAGGTGGTGGGCACTCTACTCGAGAGAGCGACGGGTGGCAAGTGGTATCTTGCGGAACCGGGGGACGCTTTTGTGAGGTCGCGATTTGCTGTTGTGCAAGCATTTGCGTCTCGTGAGTTGGTGCATGATCGCGACTGTTGGTGGCTTCTCGCGACGAAGCAGCCACCTTCTGCAGGCATTGTCCGATGTCTGGTCGGGAACCACCCGAAATACGAGGTGTGGGGACCACATGGGCCAACCAAACCCTTTAAAAAATTGGTGGCCCCTCTCGAGTCTGTGTGGACGGCGACAGCGTGCATTCGCTGGTGCGTGCGTGCGAGTACCGACAGTGTGACGGCAGACACCTCACACTGTGGTTACAGCGAGCACTGGGAGAAGGCCAAGGCCGCCGACGAGGCGGAGATCGATGCCCTGCGCGCCCGGGATGATAGGGCTAAAGACCCTCAGAAAGCGGACCGTGCGAAGTATCGACAGGTGGCGGAGGACTTCGGGTGGGAGGTGGCGGAACTCCGTTTGAGGGACGTTTTCCCTCCAGATCTTCACCTGACTTCCGGGGTCGGTCGGGTGAAGAGGGAGCTTACTTGTTTGCGTAGGTTCAACCACGAAACTGGGTTGGCGGAGGACGGTGAGGACTGCGCCCTCACGGGGGAGAGCGGGTGGGCTGTGGCGAACTGGGTCGTGCAGCACTGTTGGTTCTTCCCCACCAAAGTGCTGGCGAAAATGAAGGCACTGGACCCACGCAGGGTTCCGCCGGGCGTGGCACTGCAGCTGGGGGAGCGTACGGAGCCGGAGTGGCCCCGCATCACGTGGGAGCAGATGCAGCTGTGCCAACACCAGGGTCCGCTGAGGGAGTCGAATGGCTTCCGGGGAGTCCGGCTTTCGTGGAAGGGGGATTTCTGCATCTCCGCCGTGATCCTCGCTGTCGAGACGGAAGTGAGGGCGTTCCCGCCGCATACCCCGCCCGGCTCCCTCAAATGCACCGACCAGGGACAGTGGCACACCGTGCGTGTCAAGCTGTATCCGCCTGGACCAGGGGACAGGAGCGATGTCGCGCGTGTGCCCGAGGGAGCCTGGGATTCCGAGGTCGCGGCGATGTTATTTGCCCCCCCCGACGACACCGCCTCGGGGCGGAACAGAGGCTTGTGGCGAGTGGCTCTGCGGGTGGAGCGTGAGTCGGACAGGTGTGTGGTGAAGTGCACCGACCACCCTGAGGAGTCGCACGAATCCCTAGAGGCTGCGGTGCAGCATTTTCTGGCGCAGGGGGAATTCGAGCTGTATGCCGTCCGTAGCGCCGAACGTGCGATGGCCAGCGTTCCGTGTATGCGGAGCCTGCGGGTGAGCCGGATGGTGAAGGCGAGGAAGAGCCTGACGGAGGAGGAGATGAAGCTCCCAGCGCAGCTGTGGAGGGCACGCTGCCTGGCGTACGTGGAGGGGAAGATGGCGGAGGAGTTTGGCCGCATCCGGGAAGCTGCAAATCGCCTGATCTACCGAGAGGTTCCCAAGTCGCTGTTTTCAGCGGCGCCGGGTACGGTAGAAAGACAGAACCTGCTGAGCGTCGACTGGCTGCGGAAACGGCGCCCCCACTCCGTGACCTACCTCGGGGATATGCTCTCGGCGGTGGCGGACCTGGCGGTGAGGTGCCTGGAGGAGGAGGTGCGCGCCACGCTGACGAAGGATGTGCCGGGGAAGCTTAAAATAATCTTCCCCGGTCAGGAGCCTCTGAGGCCCTTCTCGGAGATGGGTCTGGTGGAGGTGCATCACTTGTGGGAGGAGGTGGTGAACGGGAAGTGGCAGATGGACCGGTGCGTGGCTGAGCTGAGGCAGCAGCTCAGTGAGGTTGAGCTCAGGTGCGGACGGCGGTCAGCGCAGGCGGATGCGGTCGCGACGCCGGTGTCTGCTGCACCCTCGGTGCCATGCTGCAAGGTGTGTGGGGAGACCTGCACGAAGAAGGGGACCCCCTTTGTGAGTTTGGCTTCGCATGCCGCTTCGGCGCACGGCCTCACCTGGGAGGAGTACTGTGCGCATCCGGGTTCCTGCGTGTCGACGGAGGGCAAGCGGAAGCGCAGCAGCAGCACCACCAGGAGCACGCCTGTGCCGGAGGATGACCCTGGCTCATTGGATTCGGTGACGGAGCGTGATTCGGCGGCGGAGTATGACTTGGAGAGGGAGCTCGGTGGCAGCGATTTTCCTGGACATTGCGCAGATGACGACGGTGCGCCGCTCCCTCCAGGGCACCCCTCCCACTCCAGCACCGGCAGCCCGCGGAAGCGCCCGAGGGTGACCCCTGTGACATCGCCTGCCTCTCGCAAACCCGCATCTCCTCCGCATACCCCCTTCCGCATGGTTGCAGCCTGGTGGTCCTTCCCGCGGACGGCTGACGGTCAGGGAGCAAACACATGCTTCATGGCAGCCTGCCTGCAGCTGCTCCGCCCCTGCATCGACGTCATCAGGTCCGAACCGAAGTGCACCGCCTGCGAGACGACGATGTACCCCCTGCTCTCCTTCCTGAAGAACATGTGCCGTGGGAAGGGATCGGAACAGAACCTCGATGGCCTCCGACAGCTCTCCCGGGAGTCCGGGAGAGCTGTCTTCGAGGAGATGGAAAGGGATGTGGGCGAGGCCCACAGCCTCCTGAAGCGGAAGCAGCAGTGCCTTGCGCATTTCCTGGGAGAGTTGCTGCAGATCCTGTCCGCCGAGTGGTGGGAATGGAGACGGTGCGGCCCACAGAACCGGCGCCCCGTGTGCACCCTCCCCATCCACTTTACCGACGTGCAGGGTAAATGCGGGACGTGCGGCAACCCCACCAGCGCCAACCAGCACCAGGGGTGGTACGTGAAGGGGAGCCCTGAGAGGTTCCAGACCCTGCAGGTGCTTGTGGATTCTGCGATGCGATGCGAGACGAGCACCGCATTCACATGTGCGGACAAGAGCTGCCTGGGGAGATGCAGCACCACGACGACCACGATGTTTGTCGGGGGAACGCTGCTGCTGTGGGTGACGCGGCTGACTGACAAGGGCGGTGGCCACACCTTCCTGTCGTCACAATGCGATGTGCCGCTGCAGCTCGAAATCGCCGACATCTTCGGGTCGGTCAGGAGGGCGACCTTCACCCTTGGTGCCTGCGCGGTGCACTCCGGGGGGGTGAGTGGCGGGCACTACACCTGCTACTCCTACAGTCCTGCGGCGAAGGCCATGTTTCTGCACGACGACGCGTACACGAAGCAGGTGGACATCGCGGAGTCCCTCGAAGTGATGCGGACACACGGCGTCATGTTCCGGTACGACCGGACACCGGACAGCTGCACCGAGGAGTTCCGCATCTCGTGGGTGGGGCTGCTTGATTTGCTGCGGGCTGACGATGAGGAATCCCACCGCAACGTGCAGAGGCTGTTCCCCCCTGAACAGCGCCAGCAGCAGGAGGAGGAGGAGAGGCGGCAGCGGGAGCTAAAGAGGCAGAAGGAGGAGCAGGAGCGGCTACGCCGCCAGGGCAAGCATGGTGGTAAGGGTAGCAAGGGTGGCAAGGGCGGTAAGGGTGGCAAGGGTGGCAAGGGCGGCAAGGGCGGGAAGAAAGGTGGGAAGGGTGGCAAGAAGGGTGGTAAGGGTGGTAAGGGCGGGAAGAAGGGGCAGCAGTCGTCGTGAAGCCGCACAAGAGGCACGAGGGGTTCTATGTGTATTCTGCCAGTCCCTACCCGAGACTGCAGGCATTTTCATGCTTGCTGACCCCCATTCCAATGAGTGACTGCGAGTGTGTGTTTCGAACAGCTTCCAGTGTTGTTTATCTCCTCAGGGCCTGTCTTCTCGCAGCCAAGGGTGCTTTGCTCCTGTTGACCTGTGTTTCGTATTCATCCGATGCAGGAGACCTACTGATGCAGTATCTCATGTTGTGTGAGTCAATCTTGGCCTGCTTTTCCCTAATCGATTCTGGCAGGATGCGAATGACCGAGCAAGATGATCGGTGATGTGAGTCACCTGCAGCCAGCGGCCCCTGCCCCCCAACCTGCCCCAATCCCCCACCCGAAGCCGTGATCATCTGAACTCCGCATTGCCAGCCACCCCACCCCAGTGGCCACACACACAGACCAATGTGACCCCCAGCATACAGAGAGCAGGTTCCATGGAGGTCCTTCTGACAGGGAAGCCGTGACAAGGCCCCATTCGGGCGTGAATTCCATGTGGTGGGCCCTCCTCGCATCCGCTCGTCATGTGGGTGTGATTCCGGAGTCGTGTGTTCGGTTGCATTCCTGTCGACCACCTCGGCGGCCCACATTTTCGGGTGAAAACCCCGATTTTGGCAGAGTCGGAGGTGTTCCGGGGGTGGTGGGGCCCCAAAACGGGAGAAAAATGCACCAATATTTTTGCCCAGAAAAAAGTTTGTGAGAAACGGCTGGAAAAATCACAGCTTGCCACCCTCTAGTGCTGAAATGGGTGTTTAGGACCTAGGCAGAGGTGTGCGACTGCAGGAGAGTGCTGAAATGGGTGTTTAGGACCTAGGCAGAAGTGTCCGACTGCAGGAGAGTGCTGAAATGGGTGTTTAGGACTTAGGCAGAGGTGTCCGACTGCAGGAGAGTGCTGAAATGGGTGTTTAGGACCTAGGCAGAGGTGTGCGACTGCAGGAGAGTGCTGAAATGGGTGTTTAGGACTTAGGCAGAGGTGTCCGACTGCAGGAGAGTGCTGAAATGGGTGTTTAGGACCTAGGCAGAGGTGTGCGACTGCAGGAGAGTGCTGAAATGGGTGTTTAGGACCTAGGCAGAAGTGTCCGACTGCAGGAGAGTGCTGAAATGGGTGTTTAGGACTTAGGCAGAGGTGTCCGACTGCAGGAGAGTGCTGAAATGGGTGTTTAGGACCTAGGCAGAGGTGTGCGACTGCAGGAGAGTGCTGAAATGGGTGTTTAGGACCTAGGCAGAAGTGTCCGACTGCAGGAGAGTGCTGAAATGGGTGTTTAGGACCTAGGCAGAAGTGTCCGACTGCAGGAGAGTGCTGAAATGGGTGTTTAGGACTTAGGCAGAGGTGTGCGACTGCAGGAGAGTGCCGAAATGGGTGTTTAGGACCTAGGCAGAAGTGTCCGACTGCAGGAGAGTGCTGAAATGGGTGTTTAGGACCTAGGCAGAGGTGTGCGACTGCAGGAGAGTGCTGAAATGGTTGTTTAGGACCTAGGCAGAGGTGTGCGACTGCAGGAGAGTGCTGAAATGGGTGTTTAGGACCTAGGCAGAGGTGTGCGACTGCAGGAGAGTGCTGAAATGGGTGTTTAGGACCTAGGCAGAGGTGTGCGACTGCAGGAGAGTGCTGAAATGGGTGTTTAGGACCTAGGCAGAAGTGTCCGACTGCAGGAGAGTGCTGAAATGGGTGTTTAGGACCTAGGCAGAGGTGTGCGACTGCAGGAGAGTGCTGAAATGGGTGTTTAGGACCTAGGCAGAAGTGTCCGACTGCAGGAGAGTGCTGAAATGGGTGTTTAGGACTTAGGCAGAGGTGTCCGACTGCAGGAGAGTGCTGAAATGGGTGTTTAGGACCTAGGCAGAGGTGTGCGACTGCAGGAGAGTGCTGAAATGGGTGTTTAGGACCTAGGCAGAAGTGTCCGACTGCAGGAGAGTGCTGAAATGGGTGTTTAGGACCTAGGCAGAAGTGTCCGACTGCAGGAGAGTGCTGAAATGGGTGTTTAGGACTTAGGCAGAGGTGTGCGACTGCAGGAGAGTGCCGAAATGGGTGTTTAGGACCTAGGCAGAAGTGTCCGACTGCAGGAGAGTGCTGAAATGGGTGTTTAGGACCTAGGCAGAGGTGTGCGACTGCAGGAGAGTGCTGAAATGGTTGTTTAGGACCTAGGCAGAGGTGTGCGACTGCAGGAGAGTGCTGAAATGGGTGTTTAGGACCTAGGCAGAGGTGTGCGACTGCAGGAGAGTGCTGAAATGGGTGTTTGGGACCTAGGCAGAGGTGTGCGACTGCAGGAGAGTGCTGAAATGGGTGTTTAGGACCTAGGCAGAAGTGTCCGACTGCAGGAGAGTGCTGAAATGGGTGTTTAGGACCTAGGCAGAAGTGTCCGACTGCAGGAGAGTGCTGAAATGGGTGTTTAGGACTTAGGCAGAGGTGTGCGACTGCAGGAGAGTGCTGAAATGGGTGTTTAGGACCTAGGCAGAGGTGTGCGACTGCAGGAGAGTGCTGAAATGGGTGTTTAGGACCTAGGCAGAAGTGTCCGACTGCAGGAGAGTGCTGAAATGGGTGTTTAGGACCTAGGCAGAAGTGTCCGACTGCAGGAGAGTGCTGAAATGGGTGTTTAGGACCTAGGCAGAAGTGTCCGACTGCAGGAGAGTGCTGAAATGGGTGTTTAGGACCTAGGCAGAGGTGTGCGACTGCAGGAGAGTGCTGAAATGGTTGTTTAGGACCTAGGCAGAGGTGTGCGACTGCAGGAGAGTGCTGAAATGGGTGTTTAGGACCTAGGCAGAGGTGTGCGACTGCAGGAGAGTGCTGAAATGGTTGTTTAGGACCTAGGCAGAGGTGTGCGACTGCAGGAGAGTGCTGAAATGGTTGTTTAGGACCTAGGCAGAGGTGTGCGACTGCAGGAGAGTGCTGAAATGGGTGTTTAGGACCTAGGCAGAGGTGTGCGACTGCAGGAGAGTGCTGAAATGGTTGTTTAGGACCTAGGCAGAGGTGTGCGACTGCAGGAGAGTGCTGAAATGGTTGTTTAGGACCTAGGCAGAGGTGTGCGACTGCAGGAGAGTGCTGAAATGGGTGTTTAGGACCTAGGCAGAGGTGTGCGACTGCAGGAGAGTGCTGAAATGGGTGTTTAGGACCTAGGCAGAGGTGTCCGACTGCAGGAGAGTGCTGAAATGGGTGTTTAGGACCTAGGCAGAGGTGTGCGACTGCAGGAGAGTGCTGAAATGGGTGTTTAGGACCTAGGCAGAGGTGTGCGACTGCAGGAGAGTGCTGAAATGGGTGTTTAGGACCTAGGCAGAAGTGTCCGACTGCAGGAGAGTGCTGAAATGGGTGTTTAGGACCTAGGCAGAGGTGTGCGACTGCAGGAGAGTGCTGAAATGGGTGTTTAGGACCTAGGCAGAAGTGGGCGACTGCAGGAGAGTGCTGAAATGGGTGTTGAGGACTTAGGCAGAAGTGTCCGACTGCAGGAGAGTGCTGAAATGGGTGTTTCGGACTTAGGCAGAAGTGTCCGACTGCAGGAGAGTGCTGAAATGGGTGTTTCGGACTTAGGCAGAAGTGTGCGACTGCAGGAGAGTGCTGAAATGGGTGTTTCGGACTTAGGCAGAAGTGTCCGACTGCAGGAGAGTGCTGAAATGGGTGTTTAGGACCTAGGCAGAGGTGTGCGACTGCAGGAGAGTGCTGAAATGGGTGTTTAGGACCTAGGCAGAAGTGTCCGACTGCAGGAGAGTGCTGAAATGGGTGTTTAGGACTTACCACCCAATAAATATACTTGTCGAACAAGTGCAGCACCAGAAAGCCAAGGAAGGGGTATTTTGGTGTCACAGTTGATACGGTCTGCGGGTATGTGCAACAACCTGGATGATTTCAAGGTTGAAGCAGAGCTGATTTTGCGGCGCCTCCTCGGACGGGGATGGAAGCCGTACGAATTGCGTAGTGCTTGGTACAGAACTACACGAAGGTTGTTTTGTGTGGCTCCATCTGCAATGGCAAAAATGGAGCGCCTGTTTGATACTGCTGTGGACAGACACTATCGCAAACACCCTCTCCCCAAGCTACGGGAGTATGTGTGGGCAAAACCAACCCGAGACATGCCATTGAGAGAAAAGTGTGTGGATATCAGCCCTTCGGACACCCACACAGACCCCGCACCGCAAGGGGCGGATGTGAAGCCTACTGGAAGTGCGAACCAACGCAAGAGTGAAAGTGATTCTTTTGTCCCTCTCTTCTCTACCTCCTCCCCTTCCGTACCGTTGTCTTCCTCTTCCTCTTCCTCCTCTCCTCCCCTCTCTCCACCCGTCCCCTCACAACAGCCTCCAGTTTTGGGGAAGAGCACGATAAGTATGAAGGTACTGCACAGCAATACGTTGTCGTGGGGTGTTGTCAATGAGGGAAATACTTGCTACCTGGGAGCACTGTACCAGATGCTCGCACACTCGGTACTTCCAGCTACCCTAGGCAGTGCATGCAAGTTTGTTTCAAACGGACTCGGCCTAACCCCCATACTCATGGGATTGTACTCCATGTACACCAGGAGTCGCACAGATCATTCAGTGTCCGTGTTGCAAACAGCCATCCACAGTATGTTCCAGACAAGGGAGCAGCATTGCGCGGATGAAGCGTATTGTCTGGGGGTTGTCCCAACACTGGAAGCAGAATGGAGAATGCTGAATGAACACCTCAGGACGATGGACCAACCGACAGTACAGTCATGGATCCCTGAAGTGAGGACATTCACAAGCATGGCATGCCAAAATTGCAAGAAGGTCACGGGGAGGGAGGAACAGTTGTCCCTACTGTCAGTCCCACTCAACAACCCCGGGAAAACAGGTGTGACTTTGGCCGACAGAATTTGCGAAAGCCTGATGCCTGAAGAAGTGCTTAATTACGAGTGCGAAATGTGTGCCCCAAACAAACAACGGGCGACAAAGTCGGTGCAAATCACATCTCTCCCGACACACTTGTTTATACGACTCTGGCGCTTCAAAACACTCAGAGTTGGCAACGGTGTCATGTATGAGCGCAAGACTCGAGCGATCAACATTGACACGGACTTGCTGATGTCGAGTGGAAATAACGGAGGGAAGCCTTCCTTTACAAGGTACCGCCTCACGGGTGCAGTCCTGCACAGAGGAAATACCCCGCACGGAGGCCATTACCGTTTTATCAGCTGTGGCACGGATGCCATGGCCTTGTTTGACGACAACACCGTGACTGTGGCCAACACAGCTGAGGAAATGGATGCCTTCAGGGGTTTCCTTGAGAAGGAGTCGACCATCCTCGTGTATTGTGATAAGGATGCCCCTCAGGAGGAGAAGGTTAGCATGCCCAACTCGCCAGAAGTATATGTATCTCCCACACAACAACCTGGGCTCACGGGAAACACGGAAGACATAATGCAAAAGCTGCAGGATGCCACCGTCCCCAAGAGTGCCATTGTTTTGAATGAACCACAGGAACCACCCCAGCAGCGCGGGGAGGAATACCTGACTTTGGAACGCAGGACTTTGGAAATGGAGGAAAGTGCAGAGCGGGCGCATGTTGTGGAAGAAGAAGCCCTAGCACGTTTTGCTTTGTGTAGTGAAATCACGGAAGTCCTTGATAGGTATCGGACCGAGGAGCAAACGAAGACGCTCGTCAGTCTATGCCGGAAGGAACTCCAAGAGGCGATAGAGGTGCGAGAGGCAGAGCAAAAAAGAGCAGCAGAGGATCATGAGAGGTCAGTCGTGGAGAAGGAGAAAGCTTTGGCAAAGGCAGAGAGTGAGATAAAGAGGGTGAATGAGGAGAAGGAAAAGGTGGCGAACGAGGCACAGGCCAAAGCGGACCGTTTGAATCAACAACGACAGGAGATGGCCGTGTTAAAGGGACAGCTCCATAAGCAAGACTCTGCGTTGGCTTTTATGAAAGAGCTTGGTGTTGAAAGAGAGGCGGAGGTAGAAGCGTTGAGGGCACAGGCGACCCACGAAAAAGCGGTCCTCACCCAGGAACTGCAACGTGTGGAGTCCAAGGCCCGCAGCTACTCGTCTCAGGGAGAATCCCAACAGCGCTTACTTGAACAGACAGAGAATGCTTTGAAAGGTACACAGCAAGATAAGATGCTTTTGGAATTTCACGTGTCGGCGAGCATGCAAAATGAGAAGGCACTCCGTGACCAACTGGGGATGCAGGAGCAACATATGCAGATCCAGGAGGGCCTACACGAACAACAGAATCAGGATAAGGCCATGTTGGTTAAGCAGGTGCAGCACCAGCTGCGCCAAGGCATGACCATGGCGAAAGAAATGGCGCGGCAGAAGGATTTCATCGTGCAACAAAACAACTTGGTATTGTCCCTGCAGTCAGCGTTGGAGGTGTCTGAGAACAAGCAGCTGCAAATACAGTCGCAGGACGCCCCAGCACGGGTGCAAGGGACGGACCAACCCCGTTTGTTGCAACCGAAGCCTGAGCAAGGGCAATTAGTTGTTCATACGGCCCAGAAGAAGAGGGACCGAGACGAAGTGAGTGGCAGTGACGAAACGAGTGAAGAGTCGAAGGACCTGTTTGAAAGCCAACCGCAACTTGATACAGTGGCTGCGACTTCTTCAGCCCTTGTAGTCATTCTCCCGGAGGATCGGGTGACGCCAAAGCCCAAGGGGCCGCAATCAAAGAGGCAGCGTGCAGAACCTGCCTCGGTAGTGAGCGGCTCTCAGATACAGGCGTCAGCCACGGAACCTGCTGTGGAACTTCCCTTGTTGTTGGGTGCCCCTCCGGCACAGATATCGCCCTCGGTGCCTGCCTCCCCTGATATTTTTCTGTCTCAGACGGGTGGTGAAGGGGTGGATGGTGAGCGGGAGACGGGGCCACCAGGGAAATCAGAGACGGACAGAACGGAGGTCTCACAATCGCAGTCAGGGGAGCCTGGTAATGGAACAGAACCAGAGCCTGACGGAACCACTTGACTATATGCCAAGTGAGTGCCGCGTGGGGTGAGCTACGACCACGTGATGATGAAGGCTTGAACAAGAGATGAAGCGTTTAGTGTATACGAATGTGTGAGGTGAGTGTGTATGCTGACGGACGTGACGGAACGTGATGAATATTTTGTTTTCTAAAACGAATTTCCCCCCCCCCCTCCCCCCGGAACCTGAGAATGTGACCGCCTACCCAATGGTGTTTACACAAAGGAGTTCAGCGTGTTAAACCCCATTCTCTGTTCCCAAGGCAGAGCGGCGATGTGTACCCAGAGTGTACGTACGTGCACATGGCTCTGCAGATACGCTGAGTGGTGAGGGGCATGCCTGTTTTCCCTTTTGTTTCCATTATCTTGTCTTCAGAACGAACACACGAATGAAACAAAAACCATAACAGAACGCCCCCACCCCTGATGTATGTTTTTTCTCAACCATTTCCCCCCCCCCCCCCCTCCCCCAACCCCCGTTTTTGCTATGTCTTTTGATATGGTTCTTTCCCCCTTTTTCCCCCCCCCCCCACCCGACAAGCGAATCAGCAGTGTGTATCTGTACACAGAAATAAACCAATAACATGACAGTAGAATGGTGTGAAAGTCGCCCCCAGCGGGATTGGCATTTTGCACAAGCAGAGCGATAATTTGCGGTGTCCTTCGGGGAACCGGAACAGGAAGTAGGGCGCGCTGATGGGTTCAACGAAGTCCTGTGTGTTGCAGTGCACAAACCCCTTCTGCAGCTGTGTCAACTGTGTGCAAAGAACATACACAGCCAATCTATGAGCGTGTCGGGTGTGCAGACACGGACACAGGATGACTTCTCTATACCCGAGGATCCCGTCCTGCGACAGGTGCGCAACCTTCCAAGGCATGCCCGATGCGCGCCGCTTCTCTTCTGCCATCGCAAGATCTCTCTCGTAAGTTGCGGAGCTGGCGATTGTAACGGCATCTTTCTTGCGATGTCCGTTCTCTGCTTCTTCAAATTCGTCGTTGTTCTGCAGAGGCACTGCATCTTCTGGAGCCCACCAATGATGGAGACTGTGTACGTAGGCATTGCGCGTTGATCCCTTTTCGGCATGCTCCATCAACCAGTGAAATATATGCCCTGAGATCCGAGCACGCAAGAAGGGAATCCGGGCTGACTCATCCTTGCATCCCCAGAAGCGCCAGGGGATGTCTGCATACCGGAAATGCATGAGGTCTGCAAGGGAGACAAAGAGGTAGCGGAACAAGCCCTTGTAGGTGTGTCCTGTGACAGGCAAGCACGACCTTCCGGAACTGAGCACCTGTCCCATGCTGCGACACATTCAGTGCAAGGTTTGTACAGGTCTTGTCGAATATTTTTTTGTTGTCTCATCCAGCAGGGGTGGAGCTTGAAATATGGGGTTGCGGGCTGGATCGGGTCAGATCGGATCAGCCAATTTTTTCTTATGGGTTCCCCCCCGGTTCGTCTCAGAGATCAGTGCTCGGGCCCAGCCTCCCGCGAGGTACCGGAACCGATATGCAGCCCCGGACGCGCAAGGACTTGGTTACAAGACAAACACATGCCGTAGGGGGGGTCTGGGAGGCGGAGCTCCCAGCCGCCGGAGGCCACGGTAGTGAACATCTGTGACTTGCGGGCGTACGGATTCTGTGTGAGTTGGCTGTGTCCTCCTGAGGATACTGAGATTCCCTGATGTAAAGGGCTTGGGTACAAGACAGGCACATGCCACAGGGGGGTCTGGGGGGCGGAGCCCCCCAGCCACCGGAGGCCACGGTAGTAAACGTCTGTTGCACGGTACGGGTTGGGCAGCTTCATTTGTCCTCTATTGTGACTGTTTGAGGCCTGTGCTCATGTCGCTGGGGTCACTTTGCTCACGAAACGCCTCCTGGTCACCTTGAGGCCCCAAGGCGAGGAGCCAACTTTTCCGGTTTCCCGAAAATCTATATTTTTTTTTCTTTTTACCCCTGACCTGATTTTTTGTGAGGGCCTGCAGAAAATCAGGTCAGCTGACCCGAAAAAACCCCCAAGCTCCACCCCTGTCATCCAGTACCCTGATCAGCCGCATGGCGAGCCCCTTGCAGTCATGGAGTGCTGGGGTGACGTAGCGGGCATTGGGAAGCACACCTGCCAAGAGGGAGGGGTAGCCAGCCTCTTTCATCTCAGAGAGAGTCAGGTGCGGGTATCGATGCACCTGTTGATACCAGCGTTCTTCTGGGATGTCGCACAGTGAGCATCGGTGCCCTCGCCCCCCGCATCGCCTCATTGTTGCCCACTGCTGATCTATACTCCCGCTAGCGGGAGTTGGACTCCCCCTAGTTGAGACTCCCGAAAAGGGTTAAACCCGGTAGTGGTACCCTACCCCCGCTGGAGTCCACCGTGCAAGGCCGGATCAGCCCACGGGTGGGTTTGAGGAAGAAATCTGGGGGGGCAAATTTTGCTGCGACTTCCGGTTTCACCCGGCCGAACTCCAGCATCTATCCAGACCCACGGTGCCAAGCCGTTCGCCCGTGTCGCGATCATTCGCGGCTTCAGGCTGCCCCCGACGACACGTTTGTATCCTGCACCTTGCCATACTTCGCCTCCACCTTGTATATGACGGAGAGCGCCCTCCTTCCGCATCGTTGCGACTTCCCTGACAGCGAACTTATCCATGTCAGGGAAGACATGGCGATGATTGCGTTGGCCACCTGGGTGCTGTGCTGGTGGAGCTCCTTGCTCAACACCGTTGCTAGGAGCCTTCTAATGGATCCCAGTGTCAGCACACTGCCCCCTTTTTTAACAGGGAAGGCCGTGCAAAAATCATGCACAATGTTCGTCGCCTCCGCAGCCTCGGGACTCTCTGCGCTCTTCTTCTTCTTAATCGACTTTGCCGCCGGCTTCGCTGCCGGCTTCGTTGTCGTCTTCCCCATTTTTGTGAATCAGGTCTGCGAGCTGGGATGGGTGGAAACGTCCGTTTCGTTTGGTGTGGCTGTACTTCAGTGACGAGTGCCACATTGCATAGGTATCATGGGAAAAATGAGTGAAAATAGGTGAAAAGACTCCCGCTAGGGGGAGTCAGACTCCCCCTAGCGGGAGTATAGACTCCCGCTAGCGGGAGTTGGACTCCCCCTAGTTGAGACTCCCGAAAAGGGTTACCCTACCCCCGCTGGAGTCCACCGTGTTGTTGTTGGGTGCCCCTCCGGCACAGATATCGCCCTCGGTGCCTGCCTCCCCTGATATTTTTCTGTCTCAGACGGGTGGTGAAGGGGTGGATGGTGAGCGGGAGACGGGGCCACCAGGGAAATCAGAGACGGACAGAACGGAGGTCTCACAATCGCAGTCAGGGGAGCCTGGTAATGGAACAGAACCAGAGCCTGACGGAACCACTTGACTATATGCCAAGTGAGTGCCGCGTGGGGTGAGCTACGACCACGTGATGATGAAGGCTTGAACAAGAGATGAAGCGTTTAGTGTATACGAATGTGTGAGGTGAGTGTGTATGCTGACGGACGTGACGGAACGTGATGAATATTTTGTTTTCTAAAAC
The DNA here is from genome assembly GCA_963210315.1 of Rhynchopus euleeides. NCBI lineage: Eukaryota > Euglenozoa > Diplonemea > Diplonemida > Diplonemidae > Rhynchopus > Rhynchopus euleeides. The sequence goes on along the minus strand of OY723299.1, from coordinate 338,526 downwards.
GAATTTCCCCCCCCCCCCCTCCCCCCGGAACCTGAGAATGTGACCGCCTACCCAATGGTGTTTACACAAAGGAGTTCAGCGTGTTAAACCCCATTCTCTGTTCCCAAGGCAGAGCGGCGATGTGTACCCAGAGTGTACGTACGTGCACATGGCTCTGCAGATACGCTGAGTGGTGAGGGGCATGCCTGTTTTCCCTTTTGTTTCCATTATCTTGTCTTCAGAACGAACACACGAATGAAACAAAAACCATAACAGAACGCCCCCACCCCTGATGTATGTTTTTTCTCAACCATTTCCCCCCCCCCCCCCTCCCCCAACCCCCGTTTTTGCTATGTCTTTTGATATGGTTATTTCCCCCTTTTTCCCCCCCCCCCCCACCCGACAAGCGAATCAGCAGTGTGTATCTGTACACAGAAATAAACCAATAACATGACAGTAAAGTGTCCGACTGCAGGAGAGTGCTGAAATGGGTGTTTAGGACCTAGGCAGAGGTGTGCGACTGCAGGAGAGTGCTGAAATGGGTGTTTAGGACTTAGGCAGAGGTGTCCGACTGCAGGAGAGTGCCGAAATGGGTGTTTAGGACCTAGGCAGAAGTGTCCGACTGCAGGAGAGTGCTGAAATGGGTGTTTAGGACCTAGGCAGAAGTGTCCGACTGCAGGAGAGTGCTGAAATGGGTGTTTCGGACTTAGGCAGAGGTGTCCGACTGCAGGAGAGTGCTGAAATGGGTGTTTAGGACCTAGGCAGAGGTGTGCGACTGCAGGAGAGTGCTGAAATGGGTGTTTAGGACCTAGGCAGAAGTGTCCGACTGCAGGAGAGTGCTGAAATGGGTGTTTAGGGGGGTGTCGACTTTTCCCGGTATTTCCCGGCTTTTCCCGGAAATTCCCGGTTCCCTGGTTTTTTTCCCTTGGCGAAAATCCGTGAAAAAATCCCCTCCGGAGGCCGGAAAAACCGGGAATCCAAAACCGGGAATGAAACTGAATCGACACCCCAGATTCCCGGTTTTTCCCGGTTTTCCCGGTTCCCGGTTTTTCGGGCCTGTGTTGTGGTAAGGCCGGGGTTTGTAGGGGGAGATGCTCGCATTTTTTTTTCGGGGCCAAAGGAGGATCCTTGAAATCGGTAGTGGACAGTAGCGGACAGTAGCGGACAGGGCGGACATTTCCTTGTGGAAAAAGTGCCCGAAAAAAAAATTCGAAAAGGTCCCCCTTACAGAATTAGCCTTTTTTCAAAAAATCGGAAAATTTCGGACCGCAATTTGTACCCAAGAAAGTGCCGGATTTTCGGACTTGGTCCGATTTGAACGATTTCCGTGCCTCTTGCAACCCCCATGAGGGGCGGCTGCTGTTTCGGGTTCTTCCGGTGGTACATGCTGGGGTGTCAGGACAGGGAATCCTGCTCGCTGTACCCGGTGATCCCTGACGCAGCCAGGAAGTGGAGAGCCTTGGAACCCTGGTTGAGGCCTGTAACACCCGGCCTTCCTGCCACTTGTGGCATTGTGGAGTGGAGGTGGTTATGGAGAAGGTTCTCTCTCCGTCCGGTCGAGCACAACCGTCCTCTCCAGCCAGGGGTCATCTACTTTCCAAACAAGGGCCAGGAACATGCTCAAACAAACCAATTGATCAGAAAATCTGGCTTGCCGTGGAATCATTGAGCATTGGTGGTTTGCCCCCTTGCTGCGTATGACATGTCCATTTTTGACGATTTTTGGGCAGAATTTGGTGCGTGGGACCTTTCGATTTTCATGATTTTTTCGTAATTTCGTGGGGACCGGTACCCCATTTGAGGGCCAAAAATCTCATTTCCGAGGCCTGGGAATGGTCGCAGTGGCCTCAGATGTCCAAAAACGTTCAATTGACCTCTCCTCGAAAAAAAATTCGAAAGGTCCCCCCTACTGGCACCCCGGATTAGGACATGTCTCTGGGGGTGTCCGGGGGGCATTTTTGGCCCATTTTTGGCTGGGGAAAATGGGCCATTTTTCACGATTTTTTCGGTTTTTTGTCCGGACCGGTACCGCATTTGAGGGGCCAAAATCTGATTTCCGAGGCCCGGGAATGGTCGCAGTGGCTTCATTTGGCCAAAAACGTTCAATTTACCCTTCCCCAAAAAAAAATTCGAAAGGGTCCCCCTACAAATCGCCGGTCTTAGGAATTTTTTTTTGGGCACCCAGATTTCAAAAATTTTCAAACTATTTTCTGGACCAAAAATCAAACTATTGAGGTCCTGGCCGGACATGTCCGGGGGGGGGGGGGGGTCAAAATTGGATTTCCCGAATTTCCGGGTCCGGACATGTCCGTCCGGACATCCGGACACCAGAAAATGTCCGCCCGGACATGTCCGCCCTGTCCGGGGCGGACATTTCTGGATGTCCGGATGTCCGGGCGGACATGTCCGGGCGGGAAATTCGGGAAATGTCCGGGGGGGGGGGGGGGGGTCAAAATTGGACCCGGACATCCGGACACCCGGATTTCCGGTCCGGATATGTCCGCCCTGTCCGCCCTGAAATCGCCTAAGGGGCCGGGGGAAATCCAGGAAATTCGGGAAATCCAGGAATATGAAGAATCCTCCAAAATGGGTAGTGTTTGGACATCAGAGGGCACTGCGACCACGCACAGGCCTCGGAAACGCGATTCTCGGGCCTCAAATGAGAGACAGGTCCACACGAAAAAACGAATAGTGATGAACCCACAGAGGTTGCCCCATGCCTTGGAACCTATCTGCGAGGTTGCCCCATGCCTGGGAACCTATGTTAGAGGTTGCCCCATGCCTTGGAACCTATCTGCGAGGTTGCCCCATGCCTTGGAACCTATGTGAGAGGTTGCCCCATGCCTTGGAACCTATCTGCGAGGTTGCCCCATGCCTTGGAACCTATCTGCGAGGTTGCCCCATGCCTGGGAACCTATGTGTGAGGTTGCCCCATGCCTTGGAACCTATGTTAGAGGTTGCCCCATGCCTTGGAACCTATCTGCGAGGTTGCCCCATGCCTGGGAACCTATGTTAGAGGTTGCCCCATGCCTTGGAACCTATCTGCGAGGTTGCCCCATGCCTTGGAACCTATGTGAGAGGTTGCCCCATGCCTGGGAACCTATGTGAGAGGTTGCCCCATGCCTTGGAACCTATGTTAGAGGTTGCCCCATGCCTTGGAACCTATCTGCGAGGTTGCCCCATGCCTTGGAACCTATCTGCGAGGTTGCCCCATGCCTGGGAACCTATGTTAGAGGTTGCCCCATGCCTTGGAACCTATCTGCGAGGTTGCCCCATGCCTTGGAACCTATGTGAGAGGTTGCCCCATGCCTGGGAACCTATGTGAGAGGTTGCCCCATGCCTTGGAACCTATGTGAGAGGTTGCCCCATGCCTTGGAACCTATGTTAGAGGTTGCCCCATGCCTTGGAACCTATCTGCGAGGTTGCCCCATGCCTTGGAACCTATCTGCGAGGTTGCCCCATGCCTGTGAACCTATGTTAGAGGTTGCCCCATGCCTTGGAACCTATCTGCGAGGTTGCCCCATGCCTTGGAACCTATGTGAGAGGTTGCCCCATGCCTTGGAACCTATGTGAGAGGTTGCCCCATGCCTTGGAACCTATCTGCGAGGTTGCCCCATGCCTTGGAACCTATGTGAGAGGTTGCCCCATGCCTTGGAACCTATCTGCGAGGTTGCCCCATGCCTGGGAACCTATGTTAGAGGTTGCCCCATGCCTTGGAACCTATCTGCGAGGTTGCCCCATGCCTTGGAACCTATGTGAGAGGTTGCCCCATGCCTGGGAACCTATGTGAGAGGTTGCCCCATGCCTTGGAACCTATGTGAGAGGTTGCCCCATGCCTTGGAACCTATGTTAGAGGTTGCCCCATGCCTTGGAACCTATCTGCGAGGTTGCCCCATGCCTTGGAACCTATCTGCGAGGTTGCCCCATGCCTGTGAACCTATGTTAGAGGTTGCCCCATGCCTTGGAACCTATCTGCGAGGTTGCCCCATGCCTTGGAACCTATGTGAGAGGTTGCCCCATGCCTTGGAACCTATGTGAGAGGTTGCCCCATGCCTTGGAACCTATCTGCGAGGTTGCCCCATGCCTTGGAACCTATCTGCGAGGTTGCCCCATGCCTTGGAACCTATGTGAGAGGTTGCCCCATGCCTGGGAACCTATGTGAGAGGTTGCCCCATGCCTTGGAACCTATGTGAGAGGTTGCCCCATGCCTTGGAACCTATGTTAGAGGTTGCCCCATGCCTTGGAACCTATCTGCGAGGTTGCCCCATGCCTTGGAACCTATCTGCGAGGTTGCCCCATGCCTGGGAACCTATGTTAGAGGTTGCCCCATGCCTTGGAACCTATCTGCGAGGTTGCCCCATGCCTTGGAACCTATGTGAGAGGTTGCCCCATGCCTGGGAACCTATGTGAGAGGTTGCCCCATGCCTTGGAACCTATGTGAGAGGTTGCCCCATGCCTTGGAACCTATGTTAGAGGTTGCCCCATGCCTTGGAACCTATCTGCGAGGTTGCCCCATGCCTTGGAACCTATCTGCGAGGTTGCCCCATGCCTGGGAACCTATGTTAGAGGTTGCCCCATGCCTTGGAACCTATCTGCGAGGTTGCCCCATGCCTTGGAACCTATGTGAGAGGTTGCCCCATGCCTGGGAACCTATGTGAGAGGTTGCCCCATGCCTTGGAACCTATGTGAGAGGTTGCCCCATGCCTTGGAACCTATGTTAGAGGTTGCCCCATGCCTTGGAACCTATCTGCGAGGTTGCCCCATGCCTTGGAACCTATCTGCGAGGTTGCCCCATGCCTGGGAACCTATGTTAGAGGTTGCCCCATGCCTTGGAACCTATCTGCGAGGTTGCCCCATGCCTTGGAACCTATGTGAGAGGTTGCCCCATGCCTTGGAACCTATGTGAGAGGTTGCCCCATGCCTTGGAACCTATCTGCGAGGTTGCCCCATGCCTTGGAACCTATGTGAGAGGTTGCCCCATGCCTTGGAACCTATCTGCGAGGTTGCCCCATGCCTGGGAACCTATGTGAGAGGTTGCCCCATGCCTTGGAACCTATCTGCGAGGTTGCCCCATGCCTGGGAACCTATGTTAGAGGTTGCCCCATGCCTTGGAACCTATCTGCGAGGTTGCCCCATGCCTTGGAACCTATGTGAGAGGTTGCCCCATGCCTTGGAACCTATCTGCGAGGTTGCCCCATGCCTGGGAACCTATGTTAGAGGTTGCCCCATGCCTTGGAACCTATCTGCGAGGTTGCCCCATGCCTTGGAACCTATGTGAGAGGTTGCCCCATGCCTTGGAACCTATCTGCGAGGTTGCCCCATGCCTTGGAACCTATCTGCGAGGTTGCCCCATGCCTGGGAACCTATGTGTGAGGTTGCCCCATGCCTTGGAACCTATGTTAGAGGTTGCCCCATGCCTTGGAACCTATCTGCGAGGTTGCCCCATGCCTGGGAACCTATGTTAGAGGTTGCCCCATGCCTTGGAACCTATCTGCGAGGTTGCCCCATGCCTTGGAACCTATGTGAGAGGTTGCCCCATGCCTGGGAACCTATGTGAGAGGTTGCCCCATGCCTTGGAACCTATGTTAGAGGTTGCCCCATGCCTTGGAACCTATCTGCGAGGTTGCCCCATGCCTTGGAACCTATCTGCGAGGTTGCCCCATGCCTGGGAACCTATGTTAGAGGTTGCCCCATGCCTTGGAACCTATCTGCGAGGTTGCCCCATGCCTTGGAACCTATGTGAGAGGTTGCCCCATGCCTGGGAACCTATGTGAGAGGTTGCCCCATGCCTTGGAACCTATGTGAGAGGTTGCCCCATGCCTTGGAACCTATGTGAGAGGTTGCCCCATGCCTTGGAACCTATGTTAGAGGTTGCCCCATGCCTTGGAACCTATCTGCGAGGTTGCCCCATGCCTTGGAACCTATCTGCGAGGTTGCCCCATGCCTGGGAACCTATGTTAGAGGTTGCCCCATGCCTTGGAACCTATCTGCGAGGTTGCCCCATGCCTTGGAACCTATGTGAGAGGTTGCCCCATGCCTGGGAACCTATGTGAGAGGTTGCCCCATGCCTTGGAACCTATGTGAGAGGTTGCCCCATGCCTTGGAACCTATGTGAGAGGTTGCCCCATGCCTTGGAACCTATCTGCGAGGTTGCCCCATGCCTTGGAACCTATGTGAGAGGTTGCCCCATGCCTTGGAACCTATCTGCGAGGTTGCCCCATGCCTGGGAACCTATGTGAGAGGTTGCCCCATGCCTTGGAACCTATGTGAGAGGTTGCCCCATGCCTTGGAACCTATCTGCGAGGTTGCCCCATGCCTGGGAACCTATGTGAGAGGTTGCCCCATGCCTTGGAACCTATCTGCGAGGTTGCCCCATGCCTGGGAACCTATGTTAGAGGTTGCCCCATGCCTTGGAACCTATCTGCGAGGTTGCCCCATGCCTGGGAACCTATGTTAGAGGTTGCCCCATGCCTTGGAACCTATCTGCGAGGTTGCCCCATGCCTTGGAACCTATGTGAGAGGTTGCCCCATGCCTTGGAACCTATCTGCGAGGTTGCCCCATGCCTTGGAACCTATCTGCGAGGTTGCCCCATGCCTGGGAACCTATGTGAGAGGTTGCCCCATGCCTTGGAACCTATGTTAGAGGTTGCCCCATGCCTTGGAACCTATCTGCGAGGTTGCCCCATGCCTTGGAACCTATCTGCGAGGTTGCCCCATGCCTGGGAACCTATGTTAGAGGTTGCCCCATGCCTTGGAACCTATCTGCGAGGTTGCCCCATGCCTTGGAACCTATGTGAGAGGTTGCCCCATGCCTGGGAACCTATGTGAGAGGTTGCCCCATGCCTTGGAACCTATGTGAGAGGTTGCCCCATGCCTTGGAACCTATCTGCGAGGTTGCCCCATGCCTGGGAACCTATGTTAGAGGTTGCCCCATGCCTTGGAACCTATGTGAGAGGTTGCCCCATGCCTGGGAACCTATGTGAGAGGTTGCCCCATGCCTTGGAACCTATGTGAGAGGTTGCCCCATGCCTTGGAACCTATGTTAGAGGTTGCCCCATGCCTTGGAACCTATCTGCGAGGTTGCCCCATGCCTTGGAACCTATCTGCGAGGTTGCCCCATGCCTGGGAACCTATGTTAGAGGTTGCCCCATGCCTTGGAACCTATCTGCGAGGTTGCCCCATGCCTTGGAACCTATGTGAGAGGTTGCCCCATGCCTTGGAACCTATGTGAGAGGTTGCCCCATGCCTTGGAACCTATCTGCGAGGTTGCCCCATGCCTTGGAACCTATGTGAGAGGTTGCCCCATGCCTTGGAACCTATCTGCGAGGTTGCCCCATGCCTGGGAACCTATGTGAGAGGTTGCCCCATGCCTTGGAACCTATCTGCGAGGTTGCCCCATGCCTGGGAACCTATGTTAGAGGTTGCCCCATGCCTTGGAACCTATCTGCGAGGTTGCCCCATGCCTTGGAACCTATGTGAGAGGTTGCCCCATGCCTTGGAACCTATCTGCGAGGTTGCCCCATGCCTGGGAACCTATGTTAGAGGTTGCCCCATGCCTTGGAACCTATCTGCGAGGTTGCCCCATGCCTTGGAACCTATGTGAGAGGTTGCCCCATGCCTTGGAACCTATCTGCGAGGTTGCCCCATGCCTTGGAACCTATCTGCGAGGTTGCCCCATGCCTGGGAACCTATGTGTGAGGTTGCCCCATGCCTTGGAACCTATGTTAGAGGTTGCCCCATGCCTTGGAACCTATCTGCGAGGTTGCCCCATGCCTGGGAACCTATGTTAGAGGTTGCCCCATGCCTTGGAACCTATCTGCGAGGTTGCCCCATGCCTTGGAACCTATGTGAGAGGTTGCCCCATGCCTGGGAACCTATGTGAGAGGTTGCCCCATGCCTTGGAACCTATGTTAGAGGTTGCCCCATGCCTTGGAACCTATCTGCGAGGTTGCCCCATGCCTTGGAACCTATCTGCGAGGTTGCCCCATGCCTGGGAACCTATGTTAGAGGTTGCCCCATGCCTTGGAACCTATCTGCGAGGTTGCCCCATGCCTTGGAACCTATGTGAGAGGTTGCCCCATGCCTGGGAACCTATGTGAGAGGTTGCCCCATGCCTTGGAACCTATGTGAGAGGTTGCCCCATGCCTTGGAACCTATGTGAGAGGTTGCCCCATGCCTTGGAACCTATGTTAGAGGTTGCCCCATGCCTTGGAACCTATCTGCGAGGTTGCCCCATGCCTTGGAACCTATCTGCGAGGTTGCCCCATGCCTGGGAACCTATGTTAGAGGTTGCCCCATGCCTTGGAACCTATCTGCGAGGTTGCCCCATGCCTTGGAACCTATGTGAGAGGTTGCCCCATGCCTGGGAACCTATGTGAGAGGTTGCCCCATGCCTTGGAACCTATGTGAGAGGTTGCCCCATGCCTTGGAACCTATGTGAGAGGTTGCCCCATGCCTTGGAACCTATCTGCGAGGTTGCCCCATGCCTTGGAACCTATGTGAGAGGTTGCCCCATGCCTTGGAACCTATCTGCGAGGTTGCCCCATGCCTGGGAACCTATGTGAGAGGTTGCCCCATGCCTTGGAACCTATGTGAGAGGTTGCCCCATGCCTTGGAACCTATCTGCGAGGTTGCCCCATGCCTGGGAACCTATGTGAGAGGTTGCCCCATGCCTTGGAACCTATCTGCGAGGTTGCCCCATGCCTGGGAACCTATGTTAGAGGTTGCCCCATGCCTTGGAACCTATCTGCGAGGTTGCCCCATGCCTGGGAACCTATGTTAGAGGTTGCCCCATGCCTTGGAACCTATCTGCGAGGTTGCCCCATGCCTTGGAACCTATGTGAGAGGTTGCCCCATGCCTTGGAACCTATCTGCGAGGTTGCCCCATGCCTTGGAACCTATCTGCGAGGTTGCCCCATGCCTGGGAACCTATGTGAGAGGTTGCCCCATGCCTTGGAACCTATGTTAGAGGTTGCCCCATGCCTTGGAACCTATCTGCGAGGTTGCCCCATGCCTTGGAACCTATCTGCGAGGTTGCCCCATGCCTGGGAACCTATGTTAGAGGTTGCCCCATGCCTTGGAACCTATCTGCGAGGTTGCCCCATGCCTTGGAACCTATGTGAGAGGTTGCCCCATGCCTGGGAACCTATGTGAGAGGTTGCCCCATGCCTTGGAACCTATGTGAGAGGTTGCCCCATGCCTTGGAACCTATCTGCGAGGTTGCCCCATGCCTGGGAACCTATGTTAGAGGTTGCCCCATGCCTTGGAACCTATGTGAGAGGTTGCCCCATGCCTTGGAACCTATCTGCGAGGTTGCCCCATGCCTGGGAACCTATGTGAGAGGTTGCCCCATGCCTTGGAACCTATCTGCGAGGTTGCCCCATGCCTGGGAACCTATGTGAGAGGTTGCCCCATGCCTTGGAACCTATCTGCGAGGTTGCCCCATGCCTGGGAACCTATGTTAGAGGTTGCCCCATGCCTTGGAACCTATCTGCGAGGTTGCCCCATGCCTTGGAACCTATGTGAGAGGTTGCCCCATGCCTTGGAACCTATCTGCGAGGTTGCCCCATGCCCGGGAACCTATGTGAGAGGTTGCCCCATGCCTTGGAACCTATGTTAGAGGTTGCCCCATGCCTTGGAACCTATCTGCGAGGTTGCCCCATGCCTTGGAACCTATGTGAGAGGTTGCCCCATGCCTGGGAACCTATGTTAGAGGTTGCCCCATGCCTTGGAACCTATCTGCGAGGTTGCCCCATGCCTTGGAACCTATGTGAGAGGTTGCCCCATGCCTTGGAACCTATCTGCGAGGTTGCCCCATGCCCGGGAACCTATGTGAGAGGTTGCCCCATGCCTTGGAACCTATGTGAGAGGTTGCCCCATGCCTTGGAACCTATGTGAGAGGTTGCCCCATGCCTTGGAACCTATCTGCGAGGTTGCCCCATGCCTGGGAACCTATGTTAGAGGTTGCCCCATGCCTTGGAACCTATGTGAGAGGTTGCCCCATGCCTTGGAACCTATCTGCGAGGTTGCCCCATGCCTGGGAACCTATGTGAGAGGTTGCCCCATGCCTTGGAACCTATGTGAGAGGTTGCCCCATGCCTTGGAACCTATCTGCGAGGTTGCCCCATGCCTTGGAACCTATCTGCGAGGTTGCCCCATGCCTGGGAACCTATGTGAGAGGTTGCCCCATGCCTTGGAACCTATGTGAGAGGTTGCCCCATGCCTTGGAACCTATCTGCGAGGTTGCCCCATGCCTGGGAACCTATGTTAGAGGTTGCCCCATGCCTTGGAACCTATCTGCGAGGTTGCCCCATGCCTTGGAACCTATGTGAGAGGTTGCCCCATGCCTTGGAACCTATCTGCGAGGTTGCCCCATGCCTTGGAACCTATAAGGCTGAAGCAGTCGTTCAAGGTCTTCCGGGAGATCTGGAACCTGCAGAATGTCACGGGCGGCCTCGAATGGCTGAACTCGTGCTTCCAGGTGTGTGCCCACCTCCACAACTTCAGGCTTCGCTGGAGTATCCCGGAGATGCCCCTGTGCGGGTACACGCTCAAGGCGAGCACGCTCACCCGCCAGCAGACCACGGCGAAGTACCCGTGGAGCGAGGCTGATGCTCTGGCCTCGCAGGCTGCGGCCGACGCCCTGCTGGAGTTGTGGGCTAAGAAGAAGAAGAAGGCCACGTGGCAGACCCTCGTAGCCAGGGAGGCATGGGGCGCCCTCACTGACGCCGAGCTGTCGGTGGAACCTGGGACCTGGAAGTCCTCCGCGAGCAGGGAGGTGTGGAGTCCCTCCGCCGATAAGGATCGGCTCTTCATGGACGGTGCGGAAGAGGATGACGTGGACGCGGGCAGTCTGCGGTCCTCGGAGTGTGGCGATCTGGAGAGCGGCGACTCGTCGGACACGGAAGATTCGTCTGACTTCTCCCCTTCTTCCTCTTCTTCCCCGCATACCTCTTCAACAACAACGACTACTACTACTACTTCCTCTTCTGCCTCTTCGTCTGCATCTTCTTCATCTTCTGACGACGAGAGACCACGGAAAAAGAAGCGCACCTCCGAAGCCCCGCCCCCTGCGAAGGAGAAGAAGACCTCTGCGCAGCCGCAGAAGCAGGCGCCCCCTACGAAGGAGAAGAAGACCCCTGCGCAGCCGCAGAAGCAGGCGCCCCCTACGAAGGAGAAGAAGACCCCTGCGCAGCCGCAGAAGCAGGCGCCCCCTACGAAGGAGAAGAAGACCCCTGCGCAGCCGCAGAAGAAGCGGCCTTCAGAGAGCTCGCCTGCTAGCGGGACGGCCCCCCCAAACAAGAAACCCAGGGGGGGGTCTGCTACCCCCAAGCAAAAGGCCGCTCCGAAGAAGGGTGGGGCGAAGAAGCCCGGCGGGAAGGCTGCGAAGAAGGGCAGGTAATTGCCAGGCAGGGTCGAAGAGATGACGCCCTGCCTCGTTCTGTTATGATCTATGGTTTGCTTCGTTTCGTTATCTGTGATTTTGGGCTTGCAGAACTCAGTGCAGTTGACAGCTCTGATGAGCTGTGGCTACACTATTCCAGCAGGTATTTGTTTCGCATTCGTTTCGTCTGTCGAAGATCCATCGGCAGAAACTTTTCCGGGCCCGGGCTTTCCTTTTCGACCCCCCCCCCCCGCCATATCAGGCGAGTGTCAGACATCCTTCCCAGTAAGTGGAAGATCCCGCGCTCTTCAACGCGCGGCCGAGGTATCATCCTTCCGAGATTCTTTCGGTGGAGCCTCCGACCTTCAGTGTCCTTCCCACGTGCCTTTCCCTTTTTTAACCAAAGAAAGGAGCAGATCACGTCCATGTGGTGTGACTTACTTAGCGACTTGGATATCGTATCAGTTCTCGTGCGGTCGTCTCTCGTGGACTGTTTGTTGTTCCGTCAGCGGCATTCTGCCGGTGTGCCGTACCGTGTCGCAGATCAGACCGGACTGACAGGAGGCCCCCGCCCCCCCCCCCCCCCTACTCCCACTGGCCGTTGCGGATGCTTGCTGCAGCAAGCTTGGGGTTTGTCCAGCGGATGCTTTTTCATCACATGTCATTCACATATCATCGGGTTCTTCGGGTGTCCCATTCAAAAAAACACCCGAAAAATATCACAACTTTGCTAAACTGGACCCAACTCCCCATACTCTTTTTTTCGCCTTTTTTCATCGAAATTCAGCGTTTTTTCCCCGATTTTTTTAAATTTTTTTGGCAAAATTGGATATAATCGACACCCCCCTTAGGACCTAGGCAGAAGTGTCCGACTGCAGGAGAGTGCTGAAATGGGTGTTTAGGACTTAGGCAGAGGTGTGCGACTGCAGGAGAGTGCCGAAATGGGTGTTTAGGACCTAGGCAGAAGTGTCCGACTGCAGGAGAGTGCTGAAATGGGTGTTTAGGACCTAGGCAGAGGTGTGCGACTGCAGGAGAGTGCTGAAATGGTTGTTTAGGACCTAGGCAGAGGTGTGCGACTGCAGGAGAGTGCTGAAATGGGTGTTTAGGACTTAGGCAGAGGTGTGTGACTGCAGGAGAGTGCTGAAATGGGTGTTTAGGACCTAGGCAGAAGTGTCCGACTGCAGGAGAGTGCTGAAATGGGTGTTTAGGACCTAGGCAGAGGTGTGCGACTGCAGGAGAGTGCTGAAATGGGTGTTTAGGACCTAGGCAGAAGTGGCCGACTGCAGGAGAGTGCTGAAATGGGTGTTGAGGACTTAGGCAGAGGTGTGCGACTGCAGGAGAATGCCGAAATGGGTGTTTAGGACCTAGGCAGAAGTGTCCGACTGCAGGAGAGTGCTGAAATGGGTGTTTAGGACTTAGGCAGAGGTGTGCAACTGCAGGAGAGTGCCGAAATGGGTGTTTAGGACCTAGGCAGAAGTGTCCGACTGCAGGAGAGTGCTGAAATGGGTGTTTCGGACTTAGGCAGAAGTGTCCGACTGCAGGAGAGTGCTGAAATGGGTGTTGAGGACCTAGGCAGAGGTGTGCGACTGCAGGAGAGTGCTGAAATGGGTGTTTAGGACCTAGGCAGAAGTGGCCGACTGCAGGAGAGTGCTGAAATGGGTGTCGAGGACTTAGGCAGAGGTGTGCGACTGCAGGAGAGTGCTGAAATGGGTGTTTAGGACCTAGGCAGAAGTGTCCGACTGCAGGAGAGTGCTGAAATGGGTGTTTCGGACTTAGGCAGAAGTGTCCGACTGCAGGAGAGTGCTGAAATGGGTGTTTAGGACCTAGGCAGAGGTGTGCGACTGCAGGAGAGTGCTGAAATGGGTGTTTAGGACTTAGGCAGAAGTGTCCGACTGCAGGAGAGTGCTGAAATGGGTGTTTCGGACTTAGGCAGAAGTGTCCGACTGCAGGAGAGTGCTGAAATGGGTGTTTAGGACCTAGGCAGAGGTGTGCGACTGCAGGAGAGTGCTGAAATGGGTGTTTCGGACTTAGGCAGAAGTGTCCGACTGCAGGAGAGTGCTGAAATGGGTGTTTAGGACCTAGGCAGAGGTGTGCGACTGCAGGAGAGTGCTGAAATGGGTGTTTAGGACTTAGGCAGAGGTGTGCGACTGCAGGAGAGTGCCGAAATGGGTGTTTAGGACCTAGGCAGAAGTGTCCGACTGCAGGAGAGTGCTGAAATGGGTGTTTCGGACTTAGGCAGAAGTGTCCGACTGCAGGAGAGTGCTGAAATGGGTGTTGAGGACTTAGGCAGAGGTGTGCGACTGCAGGAGAATGCCGAAATGGGTGTTTAGGACCTAGGCAGAGGTGTCCGACTGCAGGAGAGTGCTGAAATGGGTGTTTCGGACTTGGGCAGAGGTGTGCAACTGCAGGAGAGTGCCGAAATGGGTGTTTAGGACCTAGGCAGAAGTGTCCGACTGCAGGAGAGTGCTGAAATGGGTGTTTCGGACTTAGGCAGAAGTGTCCGACTGCAGGAGAGTGCTGAAATGGGTGTTGAGGACCTAGGCAGAGGTGTGCGACTGCAGGAGAGTGCTGAAATGGGTTTTTAGGACCTAGGCAGAAGTGGCCGACTGCAGGAGAGTGCTGAAATGGGTGTTGAGGACTTAGGCAGAGGTGTGCGACTGCAGGAGAGTGCTGAAATGGGTGTTTAGGACCTAGGCAGAAGTGTCCGACTGCAGGAGAGTGCTGAAATGGGTGTTTCGGACTTAGGCAGAAGTGTCCGACTGCAGGAGAGTGCTGAAATGGGTGTTTAGGACCTAGGCAGAGGTGTGCGACTGCAGGAGAGTGCTGAAATGGGTGTTTAGGACTTAGGCAGAAGTGTCCGACTGCAGGAGAGTGCTGAAATGGGTGTTTCGGACTTAGGCAGAAGTGTCCGACTGCAGGAGAGTGCTGAAATGGGTGTTTAGGACCTAGGCAGAGGTGTGCGACTGCAGGAGAGTGCTGAAATGGGTGTTTCGGACTTAGGCAGAAGTGTCCGACTGCAGGAGAGTGCTGAAATGGGTGTTTAGGACCTAGGCAGAGGTGTGCGACTGCAGGAGAGTGCTGAAATGGGTGTTTAGGACTTAGGCAGAGGTGTGCGACTGCAGGAGAGTGCCGAAATGGGTGTTTAGGACCTAGGCAGAAGTGTCCGACTGCAGGAGAGTGCTGAAATGGGTGTTTCGGACTTAGGCAGAAGTGTCCGACTGCAGGAGAGTGCTGAAATGGGTGTTTCGGACTTAGGCAGAAGTGTCCGACTGCAGGAGAGTGCTGAAATGGGTGTTTAGGACTTAGGCAGAGGTGTGCGACTGCAGGAGAGTGCCGAAATGGGTGTTTAGGACCTAGGCAGAAGTGTCCGACTGCAGGAGAGTGCTGAAATGGGTGTTTCGGACTTAGGCAGAAGTGTCCGACTGCAGGAGAGTGCTGAAATGGGTGTTTAGGACTTAGGCAGAAGTGGCCGACTGCAGGAGAGTGCTGAAATGGGTGTTTAGGACTTAGGCAGAGGTGTGCGACTGCAGGAGAGTGCTGAAATGGGTGTTTAGGACCTAGGCAGAAGTGGCCGACTGCAGGAGAGTGCTGAAATGGGTGTTTAGGACTTAGGCAGAGGTGTGCGACTGCAGGAGAGTGCTGAAATGGGTGTTTAGGACCTAGGCAGAAGTGGCCGACTGCAGGAGAGTGCTGAAATGGGTGTTTAGGACTTAGGCAGAGGTGTGCGACTGCAGGAGAGTGCCGAAATGGGTGTTTAGGACCTAGGCAGAAGTGTCCGACTGCAGGAGAGTGCTGAAATGGGTGTTTCGGACTTAGGCAGAAGTGTCCGACTGCAGGAGAGTGCTGAAATGGGTGTTTCGGACTTAGGCAGAAGTGTCCGACTGCAGGAGAGTGCTGAAATGGGTGTTTAGGACCTAGGCAGAGGTGTGCGACTGCAGGAGAGTGCTGAAATGGTTGTTTAGGACCTAGGCAGAGGTGTGCGACTGCAGGAGAGTGCTGAAATGGGTGTTTAGGACTTAGGCAGAGGTGTGCGACTGCAGGAGAGTGCTGAAATGGGTGTTTAGGACCTAGGCAGAAGTGTCCGACTGCAGGAGAGTGCTGAAATGGGTGTTTAGGACCTAGGCAGAGGTGTGCGACTGCAGGAGAGTGCTGAAATGGGTGTTTAGGACCTAGGCAGAAGTGTCCGACTGCAGGAGAGTGCTGAAATGGGTGTTTAGGACCTAGGCAGAGGTGTGCGACTGCAGGAGAGTGCTGAAATGGGTGTTTAGGACCTAGGCAGAAGTGGCCGACTGCAGGAGAGTGCTGAAATGGGTGTTGAGGACTTAGGCAGAGGTGTGCGACTGCAGGAGAATGCCGAAATGGGTGTTTAGGACCTAGGCAGAAGTGTCCGACTGCAGGAGAGTGCTGAAATGGGTGTTTAGGACTTAGGCAGAGGTGTGCAACTGCAGGAGAGTGCCGAAATGGGTGTTTAGGACCTAGGCAGAAGTGTCCGACTGCAGGAGAGTGCTGAAATGGGTGTTTAGGACCTAGGCAGAGGTGTGCGACTGCAGGAGAGTGCTGAAATGGGTGTTTAGGACTTAGGCAGAAGTGTCCGACTGCAGGAGAGTGCTGAAATGGGTGTTTCGGACTTAGGCAGAAGTGTCCGACTGCAGGAGAGTGCTGAAATGGGTGTTTAGGACCTAGGCAGAGGTGTGCGACTGCAGGAGAGTGCTGAAATGGGTGTTTAGGACTTAGGCAGAAGTGTCCGACTGCAGGAGAGTGCTGAAATGGGTGTTTCGGACTTAGGCAGAAGTGTCCGACTGCAGGAGAGTGCTGAAATGGGTGTTTAGGACCTAGGCAGAGGTGTGCGACTGCAGGAGAGTGCTGAAATGGGTGTTTCGGACTTAGGCAGAAGTGTCCGACTGCAGGAGAGTGCTGAAATGGGTGTTTCGGACTTAGGCAGAAGTGTCCGACTGCAGGAGAGTGCTGAAATGGGTGTTGAGGACTTAGGCAGAGGTGTGCGACTGCAGGAGAATGCCGAAATGGGTGTTTAGGACCTAGGCAGAGGTGTCCGACTGCAGGAGAGTGCTGAAATGGGTGTTTAGGACTTAGGCAGAGGTGTGCAACTGCAGGAGAGTGCCGAAATGGGTGTTTAGGACCTAGGCAGAAGTGTCCGACTGCAGGAGAGTGCTGAAATGGGTGTTTCGGACTTAGGCAGAAGTGTCCGACTGCAGGAGAGTGCTGAAATGGGTGTTGAGGACCTAGGCAGAGGTGTGCGACTGCAGGAGAGTGCTGAAATGGGTTTTTAGGACCTAGGCAGAAGTGGCCGACTGCAGGAGAGTGCTGAAATGGGTGTTGAGGACTTAGGCAGAGGTGTGCGACTGCAGGAGAGTGCTGAAATGGGTGTTTAGGACCTAGGCAGAAGTGTCCGACTGCAGGAGAGTGCTGAAATGGGTGTTTCGGACTTAGGCAGAAGTGTCCGACTGCAGGAGAGTGCTGAAATGGGTGTTTAGGACCTAGGCAGAGGTGTGCGACTGCAGGAGAGTGCTGAAATGGGTGTTTAGGACTTAGGCAGAAGTGTCCGACTGCAGGAGAGTGCTGAAATGGGTGTTTAGGACCTAGGCAGAGGTGTGCGACTGCAGGAGAGTGCTGAAATGGGTGTTTAGGACTTAGGCAGAGGTGTGCGACTGCAGGAGAGTGCCGAAATGGGTGTTTAGGACCTAGGCAGAAGTGTCCGACTGCAGGAGAGTGCTGAAATGGGTGTTTCGGACTTAGGCAGAAGTGTCCGACTGCAGGAGAGTGCTGAAATGGGTGTTTCGGACTTAGGCAGAAGTGTCCGACTGCAGGAGAGTGCTGAAATGGGTGTTTAGGACTTAGGCAGAGGTGTGCGACTGCAGGAGAGTGCCGAAATGGGTGTTTAGGACCTAGGCAGAAGTGTCCGACTGCAGGAGAGTGCTGAAATGGGTGTTTCGGACTTAGGCAGAAGTGTCCGACTGCAGGAGAGTGCTGAAATGGGTGTTTAGGACTTAGGCAGAAGTGGCCGACTGCAGGAGAGTGCTGAAATGGGTGTTTAGGACCTAGGCAGAGGTGTGCGACTGCAGGAGAGTGCTGAAATGGGTGTTTAGGACCTAGGCAGAAGTGGCCGACTGCAGGAGAGTGCTGAAATGGGTGTTTAGGACTTAGGCAGAGGTGTGCGACTGCAGGAGAGTGCTGAAATGGGTGTTTAGGACCTAGGCAGAAGTGGCCGACTGCAGGAGAGTGCTGAAATGGGTGTTTAGGACTTAGGCAGAGGTGTGCGACTGCAGGAGAGTGCCGAAATGGGTGTTTAGGACCTAGGCAGAAGTGTCCGACTGCAGGAGAGTGCTGAAATGGGTGTTTCGGACTTAGGCAGAAGTGTCCGACTGCAGGAGAGTGCTGAAATGGGTGTTTCGGACTTAGGCAGAAGTGTCCGACTGCAGGAGAGTGCTGAAATGGGTGTTTAGGACCTAGGCAGAGGTGTGCGACTGCAGGAGAGTGCTGAAATGGTTGTTTAGGACCTAGGCAGAGGTGTGCGACTGCAGGAGAGTGCTGAAATGGGTGTTTAGGACTTAGGCAGAAGTGTCCGACTGCAGGAGAGTGCTGAAATGGGTGTTTAGGACCTAGGCAGAAGTGTCCGACTGCAGGAGAGTGCTGAAATGGGTGTTTAGGACCTAGGCAGAGGTGTGCGACTGCAGGAGAGTGCTGAAATGGGTGTTTAGGACCTAGGCAGAAGTGTCCGACTGCAGGAGAGTGCTGAAATGGGTGTTTAGGACCTAGGCAGAGGTGTGCGACTGCAGGAGAGTGCTGAAATGGGTGTTTAGGACCTAGGCAGAAGTGGCCGACTGCAGGAGAGTGCTGAAATGGGTGTTGAGGACTTAGGCAGAGGTGTGCGACTGCAGGAGAATGCCGAAATGGGTGTTTAGGACCTAGGCAGAAGTGTCCGACTGCAGGAGAGTGCTGAAATGGGTGTTTAGGACTTAGGCAGAGGTGTGCAACTGCAGGAGAGTGCCGAAATGGGTGTTTAGGACCTAGGCAGAAGTGTCCGACTGCAGGAGAGTGCTGAAATGGGTGTTTAGGACCTAGGCAGAGGTGTGCGACTGCAGGAGAGTGCTGAAATGGGTGTTTAGGACTTAGGCAGAAGTGTCCGACTGCAGGAGAGTGCTGAAATGGGTGTTTCGGACTTAGGCAGAAGTGTCCGACTGCAGGAGAGTGCTGAAATGGGTGTTTAGGACCTAGGCAGAGGTGTGCGACTGCAGGAGAGTGCTGAAATGGGTGTTTAGGACTTAGGCAGAAGTGTCCGACTGCAGGAGAGTGCTGAAATGGGTGTTTCGGACTTAGGCAGAAGTGTCCGACTGCAGGAGAGTGCTGAAATGGGTGTTTAGGACCTAGGCAGAGGTGTGCGACTGCAGGAGAGTGCTGAAATGGGTGTTTCGGACTTAGGCAGAAGTGTCCGACTGCAGGAGAGTGCTGAAATGGGTGTTTCGGACTTAGGCAGAAGTGTCCGACTGCAGGAGAGTGCTGAAATGGGTGTTTAGGACCTAGGCAGAGGTGTGCGACTGCAGGAGAGTGCTGAAATGGTTGTTTAGGACCTAGGCAGAGGTGTGCGACTGCAGGAGAGTGCTGAAATGGGTGTTTAGGACTTAGGCAGAAGTGTCCGACTGCAGGAGAGTGCTGAAATGGGTGTTTAGGACCTAGGCAGAAGTGTCCGACTGCAGGAGAGTGCTGAAATGGGTGTTTAGGACCTAGGCAGAGGTGTGCGACTGCAGGAGAGTGCTGAAATGGGTGTTTAGGACCTAGGCAGAAGTGTCCGACTGCAGGAGAGTGCTGAAATGGGTGTTTAGGACCTAGGCAGAGGTGTGCGACTGCAGGAGAGTGCTGAAATGGGTGTTTAGGACCTAGGCAGAAGTGGCCGACTGCAGGAGAGTGCTGAAATGGGTGTTGAGGACTTAGGCAGAGGTGTGCGACTGCAGGAGAATGCCGAAATGGGTGTTTAGGACCTAGGCAGAAGTGTCCGACTGCAGGAGAGTGCTGAAATGGGTGTTTAGGACTTAGGCAGAGGTGTGCAACTGCAGGAGAGTGCCGAAATGGGTGTTTAGGACCTAGGCAGAAGTGTCCGACTGCAGGAGAGTGCTGAAATGGGTGTTTAGGACCTAGGCAGAGGTGTGCGACTGCAGGAGAGTGCTGAAATGGGTGTTTAGGACTTAGGCAGAAGTGTCCGACTGCAGGAGAGTGCTGAAATGGGTGTTTCGGACTTAGGCAGAAGTGTCCGACTGCAGGAGAGTGCTGAAATGGGTGTTTAGGACCTAGGCAGAGGTGTGCGACTGCAGGAGAGTGCTGAAATGGGTGTTTCGGACTTAGGCAGAAGTGTCCGACTGCAGGAGAGTGCTGAAATGGGTGTTTCGGACTTAGGCAGAAGTGTCCGACTGCAGGAGAGTGCTGAAATGGGTGTTTAGGACTTAGGCAGAAGTGTCCGACTGCAGGAGAGTGCTGAAATGGGTGTTTAGGACTTAGGCAGAAGTGGCCGACTGCAGGAGAGTGCTGAAATGGGTGTTTAGGACCTAGGCAGAGGTGTGCGACTGCAGGAGAGTGCTGAAATGGGTGTTTAGGACCTAGGCAGAAGTGGCCGACTGCAGGAGAGTGCTGAAATGGGTGTTTAGGACTTAGGCAGAGGTGTGCGACTGCAGGAGAGTGCTGAAATGGGTGTTTAGGACCTAGGCAGAAGTGGCCGACTGCAGGAGAGTGCTGAAATGGGTGTTTAGGACTTAGGCAGAGGTGTGCGACTGCAGGAGAGTGCCGAAATGGGTGTTTAGGACCTAGGCAGAAGTGTCCGACTGCAGGAGAGTGCTGAAATGGGTGTTTCGGACTTAGGCAGAAGTGTCCGACTGCAGGAGAGTGCTGAAATGGGTGTTTCGGACTTAGGCAGAAGTGTCCGACTGCAGGAGAGTGCTGAAATGGGTGTTTAGGACCTAGGCAGAGGTGTGCGACTGCAGGAGAGTGCTGAAATGGTTGTTTAGGACCTAGGCAGAGGTGTGCGACTGCAGGAGAGTGCTGAAATGGGTGTTTAGGACTTAGGCAGAAGTGTCCGACTGCAGGAGAGTGCTGAAATGGGTGTTTAGGACCTAGGCAGAAGTGTCCGACTGCAGGAGAGTGCTGAAATGGGTGTTTAGGACCTAGGCAGAGGTGTGCGACTGCAGGAGAGTGCTGAAATGGGTGTTTAGGACCTAGGCAGAAGTGTCCGACTGCAGGAGAGTGCTGAAATGGGTGTTTAGGACCTAGGCAGAGGTGTGCGACTGCAGGAGAGTGCTGAAATGGGTGTTTAGGACCTAGGCAGAAGTGGCCGACTGCAGGAGAGTGCTGAAATGGGTGTTGAGGACTTAGGCAGAGGTGTGCGACTGCAGGAGAATGCCGAAATGGGTGTTTAGGACCTAGGCAGAAGTGTCCGACTGCAGGAGAGTGCTGAAATGGGTGTTTAGGACTTAGGCAGAGGTGTGCAACTGCAGGAGAGTGCCGAAATGGGTGTTTAGGACCTAGGCAGAAGTGTCCGACTGCAGGAGAGTGCTGAAATGGGTGTTTAGGACCTAGGCAGAGGTGTGCGACTGCAGGAGAGTGCTGAAATGGGTGTTTAGGACTTAGGCAGAAGTGTCCGACTGCAGGAGAGTGCTGAAATGGGTGTTTCGGACTTAGGCAGAAGTGTCCGACTGCAGGAGAGTGCTGAAATGGGTGTTTAGGACCTAGGCAGAGGTGTGCGACTGCAGGAGAGTGCTGAAATGGGTGTTTAGGACTTAGGCAGAAGTGTCCGACTGCAGGAGAGTGCTGAAATGGGTGTTTCGGACTTAGGCAGAAGTGTCCGACTGCAGGAGAGTGCTGAAATGGGTGTTTAGGACCTAGGCAGAGGTGTGCGACTGCAGGAGAGTGCTGAAATGGGTGTTTCGGACTTAGGCAGAAGTGTCCGACTGCAGGAGAGTGCTGAAATGGGTGTTTCGGACTTAGGCAGAAGTGTCCGACTGCAGGAGAGTGCTGAAATGGGTGTTTAGGACCTAGGCAGAGGTGTGCGACTGCAGGAGAGTGCCGAAATGGGTGTTTAGGACCTAGGCAGAAGTGTCCGACTGCAGGAGAGTGCTGAAATGGGTGTTTCGGACTTAGGCAGAAGTGTCCGACTGCAGGAGAGTGCTGAAATGGGTGTTTCGGACTTAGGCAGAAGTGTCCGACTGCAGGAGAGTGCTGAAATGGGTGTTTAGGACTTAGGCAGAGGTGTGCGACTGCAGGAGAGTGCCGAAATGGGTGTTTAGGACCTAGGCAGAAGTGTCCGACTGCAGGAGAGTGCTGAAATGGGTGTTTAGGACTTAGGCAGAAGTGGCCGACTGCAGGAGAGTGCTGAAATGGGTGTTTAGGACTTAGGCAGAGGTGTGCGACTGCAGGAGAGTGCTGAAATGGGTGTTTAGGACCTAGGCAGAAGTGGCGGACTGCAGGAGAGTGCTGAAATGGGTGTTTAGGACCTAGGCAGAAGTGGCCGACTGCAGGAGAGTGCTGAAATGGGTGTTTAGGACCTAGGCAGAAGTGGCCGACTGCAGGAGAGTGCTGAAATGGGTGTTTAGGACTTAGGCAGAGGTGTGCGACTGCAGGAGAGTGCCGAAATGGGTGTTTAGGACCTAGGCAGAAGTGTCCGACTGCAGGAGAGTGCTGAAATGGGTGTTTCGGACTTAGGCAGAGGTGTCCGACTGCAGGAGAGTGCTGAAATGGGTGTTTAGGACCTAGGCAGAAGTGTCCGACTGCAGGAGAGTGCTGAAATGGGTGTTTCGGACTTAGGCAGAGGTGTCCGACTGCAGGAGAGTGCTGAAATGGGTGTTTAGGACCTAGGCAGAGGTGTGCGACTGCAGGAGAGTGCTGAAATGGGTGTTGAGGACTTAGGCAGAGGTGTGCGACTGCAGGAGAATGCCGAAATGGGTGTTTAGGACCTAGGCAGAAGTGTCCGACTGCAGGAGAGTGCTGAAATGGGTGTTTAGGACTTAGGCAGAGGTGTGCAACTGCAGGAGAGTGCCGAAATGGGTGTTTAGGACCTAGGCAGAAGTGTCCGACTGCAGGAGAGTGCTGAAATGGGTGTTTCGGACTTAGGCAGAAGTGTCCGACTGCAGGAGAGTGCTGAAATGGGTGTTGAGGACTTAGGCAGAGGTGTGCGACTGCAGGAGAGTGCTGAAATGGGTGTTTAGGACTTAGGCAGAGGTGTGCGACTGCAGGAGAGTGCCGAAATGGGTGTTTAGGACCTAGGCAGAAGTGTCCGACTGCAGGAGTTTTTCGGACTTAGGCAGAAGTGTCCGACTGCAGGAGAGTGCTGAAATGGGTGTTTCGGACTTAGGCAGAAGTGTCCGACTGCAGGAGAGTGCTGAAATGGGTGTTTAGGACTTAGGCAGAGGTGTCCGACTGCAGGAGAGTACCGAAATGGGTGTTTAGGACCTAGGCAGAAGTGTCCGACTGCAGGAGAGTGCTGAAATGGGTGTTTAGGACTTAGGCAGAGGTGTCCGACTGCAGGAGAGTGCCGAAATGGGTGTTTAGGACCTAGGCAGAAGTGTCCGACTGCAGGAGAGTGCTGAAATGGGTGTTTCGGACTTAGGCAGAGGTGTCCGACTGCAGGAGAGTGCTGAAATGGGTGTTTAGGACCTAGGCAGAGGTGTGCGACTGCAGGAGAGTGCTGAAATGGGTGTTTAGGACCTAGGCAGAAGTGTCCGACTGCAGGAGAGTGCTGAAATGGGTGTTTCGGACTTAGGCAGAAGTGTCCGACTGCAGGAGAGTGCTGAAATGGGTGTTTCGGACTTAGGCAGAAGTGTCCGACTGCAGGAGAGTGCTGAAATGGGTGTTTAGGACCTAGGCAGAGGTGTGCGACTGCAGGAGAGTGCTGAAATGGGTGTTTAGGACTTAGGCAGAGGTGTCCGACTGCAGGAGAGTGCCGAAATGGGTGTTTAGGACCTAGGCAGAAGTGTCCGACTGCAGGAGAGTGCTGAAATGGGTGTTTAGGACCTAGGCAGAAGTGTCCGACTGCAGGAGAGTGCTGAAATGGGTGTTTCGGACTTAGGCAGAGGTGTCCGACTGCAGGAGAGTGCTGAAATGGGTGTTTAGGACCTAGGCAGAGGTGTGCGACTGCAGGAGAGTGCTGAAATGGGTGTTTAGGACCTAGGCAGAAGTGTCCGACTGCAGGAGAGTGCTGAAATGGGTGTTTAGGACCTAGGCAGAGGTGTGCGACTGCAGGAGAGTGCTGAAATGGGTGTTTAGGACCTAGGCAGAGGTGTGCGACTGCAGGAGAGTGCTGAAATGGGTGTTTAGGACCTAGGCAGAAGTGTCCGACTGCAGGAGAGTGCTGAAGTGGGTGTTTAGGACTTAGGCAGAGGTGTGCGACTGCAGGAGAGTGCTGAAATGGGTGTTTAGGACCTAGGCAGAAGTGTCCGACTGCAGGAGAGTGCTGAAATGGGTGTTTAGGACCTAGGCAGAGGTGTGCGACTGCAGGAGAGTGCTGAAATGGGTGTTTAGGACTTAGGCAGAAGTGTCCGACTGCAGGAGAGTGCTGAAATGGGTGTTTCGGACTTAGGCAGAAGTGTCCGACTGCAGGAGAGTGCTGAAATGGGTGTTTAGGACTTAGGCAGAAGTGTCCGACTGCAGGAGAGTGCTGAAATGGGTGTTTAGGACCTAGGCAGAGGTGTGCGACTGCAGGAGAGTGCTGAAATGGGTGTTTAGGACTTAGGCAGAAGTGTCCGACTGCAGGAGAGTGCTGAAATGGGTGTTTAGGACCTAGGCAGAGGTGTGCGACTGCAGGAGAGTGCTGAAATGGGTGTTTAGGACCTAGGCAGAAGTGTCCGACTGCAGGAGAGTGCTGAAATGGGTGTTTAGGACCTAGGCAGAGGTGTGCGACTGCAGGAGAGTGCTGAAATGGGTGTTTAGGACCTAGGCAGAAGTGTCCGACTGCAGGAGAGTGCTGAAATGGGTGTTTCGGACTTAGGCAGAAGTGTCCGACTGCAGGAGAGTGCTGAAATGGGTGTTTCGGACTTAGGCAGAAGTGTCCGACTGCAGGAGAGTGCTGAAATGGGTGTTTAGGACCTAGGCAGAGGTGTGCGACTGCAGGAGAGTGCTGAAATGGGTGTTTAGGACTTAGGCAGAGGTGTCCGACTGCAGGAGAGTGCCGAAATGGGTGTTTAGGACCTAGGCAGAAGTGTCCGACTGCAGGAGAGTGCTGAAATGGGTGTTTAGGACCTAGGCAGAAGTGTCCGACTGCAGGAGAGTGCTGAAATGGGTGTTTCGGACTTAGGCAGAGGTGTCCGACTGCAGGAGAGTGCTGAAATGGGTGTTTAGGACCTAGGCAGAGGTGTGCGACTGCAGGAGAGTGCTGAAATGGGTGTTTAGGACCTAGGCAGAAGTGTCCGACTGCAGGAGAGTGCTGAAGTGGGTGTTTAGGACTTAGGCAGAGGTGTGCGACTGCAGGAGAGTGCTGAAATGGGTGTTTAGGACCTAGGCAGAAGTGTCCGACTGCAGGAGAGTGCTGAAATGGGTGTTTAGGACTTAGGCAGAAGTGTCCGACTGCAGGAGAGTGCTGAAATGGGTGTTTAGGACCTAGGCAGAGGTGTGCGACTGCAGGAGAGTGCTGAAATGGGTGTTTAGGACTTAGGCAGAGGTGTGCGACTGCAGGAGAGTGCTGAAATGGGTGTTTAGGACCTAGGCAGAAGTGTCCGACTGCAGGAGAGTGCTGAAATGGGTGTTTAGGACCTAGGCAGAGGTGTGCGACTGCAGGAGAGTGCTGAAATGGGTGTTTAGGACCTAGGCAGAAGTGTCCGACTGCAGGAGAGTGCTGAAATGGGTGTTTAGGACCTAGGCAGAGGTGTGCGACTGCAGGAGAGTGCTGAAATGGGTGTTTAGGACCTAGGCAGAAGTGTCCGACTGCAGGAGAGTGCTGAAATGGGTGTTTAGGACCTAGGCAGAGGTGTGCGACTGCAGGAGAGTGCTGAAATGGGTGTTTAGGACCTAGGCAGAAGTGGCCGACTGCAGGAGAGTGCTGAAATGGGTGTTGAGGACTTAGGCAGAGGTGTGCGACTGCAGGAGAATGCCGAAATGGGTGTTTAGGACCTAGGCAGAAGTGTCCGACTGCAGGAGAGTGCTGAAATGGGTGTTTAGGACTTAGGCAGAGGTGTGCAACTGCAGGAGAGTGCCGAAATGGGTGTTTAGGACCTAGGCAGAAGTGTCCGACTGCAGGAGAGTGCTGAAATGGGTGTTTCGGACTTAGGCAGAAGTGTCCGACTGCAGGAGAGTGCTGAAATGGGTGTTTAGGACCTAGGCAGAAGTGTCCGACTGCAGGAGAGTGCTGAAATGGGTGTTTAGGACCTAGGCAGAAGTGTCCGACTGCAGGAGAGTGCTGAAGTGGGTGTTCAGGACTTAGGCAGAGGTGTGCGACTGCAGGAGAGTGCTGAAATGGGTGTTTAGGACCTAGGCAGAAGTGTCCGACTGCAGGAGAGTGCTGAAATGGGTGTTTCGGACTTAGGCAGAAGTGTCCGACTGCAGGAGAGTGCTGAAATGGGTGTTTAGGACCTAGGCAGAAGTGTCCGACTGCAGGAGAGTGCTGAAATGGGTGTTTAGGACTTAGGCAGAGGTGTGCGACTGCAGGAGAGTGCTGAAATGGGTGTTTAGGACCTAGGCAGAAGTGTCCGACTGCAGGAGAGTGCTGAAATGGGTGTTTAGGACCTAGGCAGAGGTGTGCGACTGCAGGAGAGTGCTGAAATGGGTTTTTAGGACCTAGGCAGAAGTGTCCGACTGCAGGAGAGTGCTGAAATGGGTGTTTAGGACCTAGGCAGAGGTGTGCGACTGCAGGAGAGTGCTGAAATGGGTGTTTAGGACCTAGGCAGAAGTGTCCGACTGCAGGAGAGTGCTGAAATGGGTGTTTAGGACCTAGGCAGAGGTGTGCGACTGCAGGAGAGTGCTGAAATGGGTGTTTAGGACCTAGGCAGAAGTGGCCGACTGCAGGAGAGTGCTGAAATGGGTGTTGAGGACTTAGGCAGAGGTGTGCGACTGCAGGAGAATGCCGAAATGGGTGTTTAGGACCTAGGCAGAAGTGTCCGACTGCAGGAGAGTGCTGAAATGGGTGTTTAGGACTTAGGCAGAGGTGTGCAACTGCAGGAGAGTGCCGAAATGGGTGTTTAGGACCTAGGCAGAAGTGTCCGACTGCAGGAGAGTGCTGAAATGGGTGTTTCGGACTTAGGCAGAAGTGTCCGACTGCAGGAGAGTGCTGAAATGGGTGTTTCGGACTTAGGCAGAAGTGTCCGCCCCTGTCCCCACCCCTGTCACCACCTACCTCTGCTACCAGGGGGGATAAAATCCAACTTGCTGCCTTCACGTGGCGCCCCCTGTGATTACCCTCCTCCGAGGGGAAACTAAAGCAAGCTCTGGTAACTCATTTTCCGCTGTGTGCCCTGTTTCATATATGCGGAGGGGCCCTTTCTGCACGGCTTTGGTTTTATTGATGTTGTGGTGTGCGTGGTTTCTTTTCCCCTTTTTTGTTGTTTTTGCAGCATTTTATGCTGTCGGGTGAGCTTCCGCCCCATGGGGGGCGCTCCTTCCGGCTTGCGCCGCCCACCCATCTCGCCCCCGTCCCCTTCCCACATTCTTTCTTTTCTTTTAGGGGAGACGTCCTCGCAGTGGCTGTTTGGCCTGACGCGATTCCCCGCCTCAAAGCAGACCCACCAGGCAGCTACTCAAGGCACATGAGGAGCGAGAGGCGTCAACGGGCGCAACGCCCCTCCCTGCGGTCCGGCTTCCGCCACGTGGCTGACTCAAAGCAGCGCAGTGACCAACGGGAGCGACATGGAAAAAAAAAAAGTGTCCGACTGCAGGAGAGTGCTGAAATGGGTGTTTAGGACCTAGGCAGAGGTGTGCGACTGCAGGAGAGTGCTGAAATGGGTGTTTAGGACCTAGGCAGAAGTGTCCGACTGCAGGAGAGTGCTGAAATGGGTGTTTCGGACTTAGGCAGAAGTGTCCGACTGCAGGAGAGTGCTGAAATGGGTGTTTAGGACCTAGGCAGAGGTGTGCGACTGCAGGAGAGTGCTGAAATGGGTGTTTAGGACCTAGGCAGAGGTGTGCGACTGCAGGAGAGTGCTGAAATGGGTGTTTAGGACCTAGGCAGAGGTGTGCGACTGCAGGAGAGTGCTGAAATGGGTGTTTAGGACCTAGGCAGAGGTGTGCGACTGCAGGAGAGTGCTGAAATGGGTGTTTCGGACTTAGGCAGAAGTGTCCGACTGCAGGAGAGTGCTGAAATGGGTGTTTAGGACCTAGGCAGAGGTGTGCGACTGCAGGAGAGTGCTGAAATGGGTGTTTAGGACCTAGGCAGAGGTGTGCGACTGCAGGAGAGTGCTGAAATGGGTGTTTAGGACCTAGGCAGAAGTGGCCGACTGCAGGAGAGTGCTGAAATGGGTGTTGAGGACTTAGGCAGAGGTGTGCGACTGCAGGAGAATGCCGAAATGGGTGTTTAGGACCTAGGCAGAAGTGTCCGACTGCAGGAGAGTGCTGAAATGGGTGTTTAGGACTTAGGCAGAGGTGTGCAACTGCAGGAGAGTGCTGAAATGGGTGTTTCGGACTTAGGCAGAGGTGTCCGACTGCAGGAGAGTGCTGAAATGGGTGTTTAGGACCTAGGCAGAAGTGTCCGACTGCAGGAGAGTGCTGAAATGGGTGTTTAGGACCTAGGCAGAGGTGTGCGACTGCAGGAGAGTGCTGAAATGGGTGTTTAGGACTTAGGCAGAAGTGTCCGACTGCAGGAGAGTGCTGAAATGGGTGTTTCGGACTTAGGCAGAAGTGTCCGACTGCAGGAGAGTGCTGAAATGGGTGTTTAGGACTTAGGCAGAAGTGTCCGACTGCAGGAGAGTGCTGAAATGGGTGTTTAGGACCTAGGCAGAGGTGTGCGACTGCAGGAGAGTGCTGAAATGGGTGTTTAGGACTTAGGCAGAAGTGTCCGACTGCAGGAGAGTGCTGAAATGGGTGTTTAGGACCTAGGCAGAGGTGTGCGACTGCAGGAGAGTGCTGAAATGGGTGTTTAGGACCTAGGCAGAAGTGTCCGACTGCAGGAGAGTGCTGAAATGGGTGTTTAGGACCTAGGCAGAGGTGTGCGACTGCAGGAGAGTGCTGAAATGGGTGTTTAGGACCTAGGCAGAAGTGTCCGACTGCAGGAGAGTGCTGAAATGGGTGTTTCGGACTTAGGCAGAAGTGTCCGACTGCAGGAGAGTGCTGAAATGGGTGTTTCGGACTTAGGCAGAAGTGTCCGACTGCAGGAGAGTGCTGAAATGGGTGTTTAGGACCTAGGCAGAGGTGTGCGACTGCAGGAGAGTGCTGAAATGGGTGTTTAGGACTTAGGCAGAGGTGTCCGACTGCAGGAGAGTGCCGAAATGGGTGTTTAGGACCTAGGCAGAAGTGTCCGACTGCAGGAGAGTGCTGAAATGGGTGTTTAGGACCTAGGCAGAAGTGTCCGACTGCAGGAGAGTGCTGAAATGGGTGTTTCGGACTTAGGCAGAGGTGTCCGACTGCAGGAGAGTGCTGAAATGGGTGTTTAGGACCTAGGCAGAGGTGTGCGACTGCAGGAGAGTGCTGAAATGGGTGTTTAGGACCTAGGCAGAAGTGTCCGACTGCAGGAGAGTGCTGAAGTGGGTGTTTAGGACTTAGGCAGAGGTGTGCGACTGCAGGAGAGTGCTGAAATGGGTGTTTAGGACCTAGGCAGAAGTGTCCGACTGCAGGAGAGTGCTGAAATGGGTGTTTAGGACTTAGGCAGAAGTGTCCGACTGCAGGAGAGTGCTGAAATGGGTGTTTAGGACCTAGGCAGAGGTGTGCGACTGCAGGAGAGTGCTGAAATGGGTGTTTAGGACTTAGGCAGAGGTGTGCGACTGCAGGAGAGTGCTGAAATGGGTGTTTAGGACCTAGGCAGAAGTGTCCGACTGCAGGAGAGTGCTGAAATGGGTGTTTAGGACCTAGGCAGAGGTGTGCGACTGCAGGAGAGTGCTGAAATGGGTGTTTAGGACCTAGGCAGAAGTGTCCGACTGCAGGAGAGTGCTGAAATGGGTGTTTAGGACCTAGGCAGAGGTGTGCGACTGCAGGAGAGTGCTGAAATGGGTGTTTAGGACCTAGGCAGAAGTGTCCGACTGCAGGAGAGTGCTGAAATGGGTGTTTAGGACCTAGGCAGAGGTGTGCGACTGCAGGAGAGTGCTGAAATGGGTGTTTAGGACCTAGGCAGAAGTGTCCGACTGCAGGAGAGTGCTGAAATGGGTGTTTAGGACCTAGGCAGAGGTGTGCGACTGCAGGAGAGTGCTGAAATGGGTGTTTAGGACCTAGGCAGAGGTGTGCGACTGCAGGAGAGTGCTGAAATGGGTGTTTAGGACCTAGGCAGAAGTGTCCGACTGCAGGAGAGTGCTGAAATGGGTGTTTCGGACTTAGGCAGAAGTGTCCGACTGCAGGAGAGTGCTGAAATGGGTGTTTCGGACTTAGGCAGAAGTGTCCGACTGCAGGAGAGTGCTGAAATGGGTGTTTAGGACCTAGGCAGAGGTGTGCGACTGCAGGAGAGTGCTGAAATGGGTGTTTAGGACTTAGGCAGAGGTGTCCGACTGCAGGAGAGTGCCGAAATGGGTGTTTAGGACCTAGGCAGAAGTGTCCGACTGCAGGAGAGTGCTGAAATGGGTGTTTAGGACCTAGGCAGAAGTGTCCGACTGCAGGAGAGTGCTGAAATGGGTGTTTCGGACTTAGGCAGAGGTGTCCGACTGCAGGAGAGTGCTGAAATGGGTGTTTAGGACCTAGGCAGAGGTGTGCGACTGCAGGAGAGTGCTGAAATGGGTGTTTAGGACCTAGGCAGAAGTGTCCGACTGCAGGAGAGTGCTGAAGTGGGTGTTTAGGACTTAGGCAGAGGTGTGCGACTGCAGGAGAGTGCTGAAATGGGTGTTTAGGACCTAGGCAGAAGTGTCCGACTGCAGGAGAGTGCTGAAATGGGTGTTTAGGACTTAGGCAGAAGTGTCCGACTGCAGGAGAGTGCTGAAATGGGTGTTTAGGACCTAGGCAGAGGTGTGCGACTGCAGGAGAGTGCTGAAATGGGTGTTTAGGACTTAGGCAGAGGTGTGCGACTGCAGGAGAGTGCTGAAATGGGTGTTTAGGACCTAGGCAGAAGTGTCCGACTGCAGGAGAGTGCTGAAATGGGTGTTTAGGACCTAGGCAGAGGTGTGCGACTGCAGGAGAGTGCTGAAATGGGTGTTTAGGACCTAGGCAGAAGTGTCCGACTGCAGGAGAGTGCTGAAATGGGTGTTTAGGACCTAGGCAGAGGTGTGCGACTGCAGGAGAGTGCTGAAATGGGTGTTTAGGACCTAGGCAGAAGTGTCCGACTGCAGGAGAGTGCTGAAATGGGTGTTTAGGACCTAGGCAGAGGTGTGCGACTGCAGGAGAGTGCTGAAATGGGTGTTTAGGACCTAGGCAGAAGTGGCCGACTGC
Organism: Rhynchopus euleeides; assembly: GCA_963210315.1. Lineage (NCBI taxonomy): Eukaryota > Euglenozoa > Diplonemea > Diplonemida > Diplonemidae > Rhynchopus > Rhynchopus euleeides. Next base: position 307,688 of record OY723299.1, on the reverse strand, counting down.
AGGAGAGTGCTGAAATGGGTGTTGAGGACTTAGGCAGAGGTGTGCGACTGCAGGAGAATGCCGAAATGGGTGTTTAGGACCTAGGCAGAAGTGTCCGACTGCAGGAGAGTGCTGAAATGGGTGTTTAGGACTTAGGCAGAGGTGTGCAACTGCAGGAGAGTGCCGAAATGGGTGTTTAGGACCTAGGCAGAAGTGTCCGACTGCAGGAGAGTGCTGAAATGGGTGTTTCGGACTTAGGCAGAAGTGTCCGACTGCAGGAGAGTGCTGAAATGGGTGTTTAGGACCTAGGCAGAAGTGTCCGACTGCAGGAGAGTGCTGAAATGGGTGTTTAGGACCTAGGCAGAAGTGTCCGACTGCAGGAGAGTGCTGAAGTGGGTGTTTAGGACTTAGGCAGAGGTGTGCGACTGCAGGAGAGTGCTGAAATGGGTGTTTAGGACCTAGGCAGAAGTGTCCGACTGCAGGAGAGTGCTGAAATGGGTGTTTCGGACTTAGGCAGAAGTGTCCGACTGCAGGAGAGTGCTGAAATGGGTGTTTAGGACCTAGGCAGAAGTGTCCGACTGCAGGAGAGTGCTGAAATGGGTGTTTAGGACTTAGGCAGAGGTGTGCGACTGCAGGAGAGTGCTGAAATGGGTGTTTAGGACCTAGGCAGAAGTGTCCGACTGCAGGAGAGTGCTGAAATGGGTGTTTAGGACCTAGGCAGAGGTGTGCGACTGCAGGAGAGTGCTGAAATGGGTTTTTAGGACCTAGGCAGAAGTGTCCGACTGCAGGAGAGTGCTGAAATGGGTGTTTAGGACCTAGGCAGAGGTGTGCGACTGCAGGAGAGTGCTGAAATGGGTGTTTAGGACCTAGGCAGAAGTGTCCGACTGCAGGAGAGTGCTGAAATGGGTGTTTAGGACCTAGGCAGAGGTGTGCGACTGCAGGAGAGTGCTGAAATGGGTGTTTAGGACCTAGGCAGAAGTGGCCGACTGCAGGAGAGTGCTGAAATGGGTGTTGAGGACTTAGGCAGAGGTGTGCGACTGCAGGAGAATGCCGAAATGGGTGTTTAGGACCTAGGCAGAAGTGTCCGACTGCAGGAGAGTGCTGAAATGGGTGTTTAGGACTTAGGCAGAGGTGTGCAACTGCAGGAGAGTGCCGAAATGGGTGTTTAGGACCTAGGCAGAAGTGTCCGACTGCAGGAGAGTGCTGAAATGGGTGTTTCGGACTTAGGCAGAAGTGTCCGACTGCAGGAGAGTGCTGAAATGGGTGTTTCGGACTTAGGCAGAAGTGTCCGCCCCTGTCCCCACCCCTGTCACCACCTACCTCTGCTACCAGGGGGGATAAAATCCAACTTGCTGCCTTCACGTGGCGCCCCCTGTGATTACCCTCCTCCGAGGGGAAACTAAAGCAAGCTCTGGTAACTCATTTTGCGCTGTGTGCCCTGTTTCATATATGCGGAGGGGCCCTTTCTGCACGGCTTTGGTTTTATTGATGTTGTGGTGTGCGTGGTTTCTTTTCCCCTTTTTTGTTGTTTTTGCAGCATTTTATGCTGTCGGGTGAGCTTCCGCCCCATGGGGGGCGCTCCTTCCGGCTTGCGCCGCCCACCCATCTCGCCCCCGTCCCCTTCCCACATTCTTTCTTTTCTTTTAGGGGAGACGTCCTCGCAGTGGCTGTTTGGCCTGACGCGATTCCCCGCCTCAAAGCAGACCCACCAGGCAGCTACTCAAGGCACATGAGGAGCGAGAGGCGTCAACGGGCGCAACGCCCCTCCCTGCGGTCCGGCTTCCGCCACGTGGCTGACTCAAAGCAGCGCAGTGACCAACGGGAGCGACATGGAAAAAAAAAAAAGTGTCCGACTGCAGGAGAGTGCTGAAATGGGTGTTTAGGACCTAGGCAGAGGTGTGCGACTGCAGGAGAGTGCTGAAATGGGTGTTTAGGACCTAGGCAGAAGTGTCCGACTGCAGGAGAGTGCTGAAATGGGTGTTTCGGACTTAGGCAGAAGTGTCCGACTGCAGGAGAGTGCTGAAATGGGTGTTTAGGACCTAGGCAGAGGTGTGCGACTGCAGGAGAGTGCTGAAATGGGTGTTTAGGACCTAGGCAGAGGTGTGCGACTGCAGGAGAGTGCTGAAATGGGTGTTTAGGACCTAGGCAGAGGTGTGCGACTGCAGGAGAGTGCTGAAATGGGTGTTTAGGACCTAGGCAGAGGTGTGCGACTGCAGGAGAGTGCTGAAATGGGTGTTTCGGACTTAGGCAGAAGTGTCCGACTGCAGGAGAGTGCTGAAATGGGTGTTTAGGACCTAGGCAGAGGTGTGCGACTGCAGGAGAGTGCTGAAATGGGTGTTTAGGACCTAGGCAGAGGTGTGCGACTGCAGGAGAGTGCTGAAATGGGTGTTTAGGACCTAGGCAGAAGTGGCCGACTGCAGGAGAGTGCTGAAATGGGTGTTGAGGACTTAGGCAGAGGTGTGCGACTGCAGGAGAATGCCGAAATGGGTGTTTAGGACCTAGGCAGAAGTGTCCGACTGCAGGAGAGTGCTGAAATGGGTGTTTAGGACTTAGGCAGAGGTGTGCAACTGCAGGAGAGTGCTGAAATGGGTGTTTCGGACTTAGGCAGAGGTGTCCGACTGCAGGAGAGTGCTGAAATGGGTGTTTAGGACCTAGGCAGAGGTGTGCGACTGCAGGAGAGTGCTGAAATGGGTGTTTAGGACCTAGGCAGAAGTGGCCGACTGCAGGAGAGTGCTGAAATGGGTGTTGAGGACTTATGCAGAGGTGTGCGACTGCAGGAGAATGCCGAAATGGGTGTTTAGGACCTAGGCAGAAGTGTCCGACTGCAGGAGAGTGCTGAAATGGGTGTTTCGGACTTAGGCAGAAGTGTCCGACTGCAGGAGAGTGCTGAAATGGGTGTTGAGGACTTAGGCAGAGGTGTGCGACTGCAGGAGAGTGCTGAAATGGGTGTTTAGGACTTAGGCAGAGGTGTGCGACTGCAGGAGAGTGCCGAAATGGGTGTTTAGGACCTAGGCAGAAGTGTCCGACTGCAGGAGAGTGCTGAAATGGGTGTTTCGGACTTAGGCAGAAGTGTCCGACTGCAGGAGAGTGCTGAAATGGGTGTTTCGGACTTAGGCAGAAGTGTCCGACTGCAGGAGAGTGCTGAAATGGGTGTTTAGGACCTAGGCAGAGGTGTGCGACTGCAGGAGAGTGCTGAAATGGGTGTTTAGGACTTAGGCAGAGGTGTGCGACTGCAGGAGAGTGCCGAAATGGGTGTTTAGGACCTAGGCAGAAGTGTCCGACTGCAGGAGAGTGCTGAAATGGGTGTTTAGGACTTAGGCAGAGGTGTGCAACTGCAGGAGAGTGCCGAAATGGGTGTTTAGGACCTAGGCAGAAGTGTCCGACTGCAGGAGAGTGCTGAAATGGGTGTTTCGGACTTAGGCAGAAGTGTCCGACTGCAGGAGAGTGCTGAAATGGGTGTTTCGGACTTAGGCAGAAGTGTCCGACTGCAGGAGAGTGCTGAAATGGGTGTTTAGGACCTAGGCAGAGGTGTGCGACTGCAGGAGAGTGCTGAAATGGGTGTTTAGGACTTAGGCAGAGGTGTGCGACTGCAGGAGAGTGCCGAAATGGGTGTTTAGGACCTAGGCAGAAGTGTCCGACTGCAGGAGAGTGCTGAAATGGGTGTTTCGGACTTAGGCAGAGGTGTGCGCCCCCCCGCGCCCCCCCGCGCCCCCCCGCACCCCCGCAGCGGGCCCCGCTCCCATGTCTGGTGTGGTACCTTCATAGAGAACTAACATTGCGAGATGGTGCTGGGAGACTTGCTTTTCCATTCACTCCGCCTCTCAGAACCCCCTGCTCGGCTGATCGCCGACTTCCGGCCGGTTCCCTGGTCAAGCTATGGGTTGACTGCTGCATCACCCGGGCGCTCCCGTTAGCCCTTCCGTCGTCGTATGATCTAGACGCCTTGATGTACTGGTCGACGCGATGCGTGCGGTCGTCGTGCACTTCCGGGGTCTCCTGGCAGTTCCCGCTCGACCCGGGAGTGGACCGGGCGGGAGCGGGGTCTTTTGCAGGTTGGTTTTGGCAGTGGGTGGAGGACAAGGGGGTGGGAACCAACGTCCTGTGTGCGGGTCGTGAGTGGGACTATAGTGCGGTTGCGGGTGCGAGCCGAAGTCGCGGAGGTGTGGGGCGTGGGTGTGTAGCGCGTCGGGTGTGGGGTTGTGGCGTGTGGTCGGAGCGTTGGTGAGCACGTTTTTTGCGCTGGGTGTCAGTGGGTGATTGGCTGTGCGACGTGCAGACCTGCTGGATTGGGTGCGGATGCAGGGACGACGAGGAGCGACCTCGGAGCGACCTGTTTCGGTGCTGAGCGACCTCGGAGCGACCTTGAGCGGCCTGTTTTGGTGCGGAGCGACCTCTGTTAGCTGTGAGCGACCTCGGAGCGATCTTGAGCGACCTGTTTCGGTGCGGAGCCGCACACAGTGAGGACAGACTGAGACTCCCCTCCAAGCCCCTGCCCCTGCCCCAACAGCCCTCTTGTCTGTGTTTGTAACTGCCGGTGCAGAGACACACCCATCCTACAATCCTACAGGTGCAGGATTTCTACAACATGATGTCATCAGATGCAAGAGACTGTGTACCACTGTTGAGAGAGTGACATCTGCTACCACCCACCTACCACCCCCTTCAGAGGCTTGCCCGTGCAGGGCTCCCTCCACTCTGGGGGAGGCTTGAGGTTTCTGAGAGTCAGCAGACCAGGTCCTGCGTGTTCTTCTCGGCGTAGAGTGCACATTGTCAGTATTCTCCGGGTAGGAGACGTGTAGTTGTGCCAGAGATGCGCCGGCACCACATTTCTACCGGATGAGGTGTCGTTTTTTCCGGTTCGGAATGCGAAAATACAGCTTGTTTTCCCACTTTCTGGCCAGAATTCCCGATTTGGCCGAGACTTGTGGCCAGGGTGGCTGGGTATTGGCCCAAACGGCCCCAAAATTCACCAATAATATTGTACACGGATTTTGGTTTTTTTTACAAGGGATTTTCAGCCAAATTTCAAACTTGCCACCCCCTACACCACACCCGCGGCAGGCGTGTGGGGTGTTCTCGCGATCGACGAAGAATTTGCTGGTTCTTCCCGCGCATTTGCCCTTACACAACCCCTCTCGCTCACACCCCGCGAGAAGCCCCCCGCACGCCCTACACCCCTACCCCACACATGCCTTCCCACAACCGGAGGGTGAAGAAGGGGAAGGTGCCCCCCGCGGAGGACCCCGTGGAGGAGGAGCAGGAGGACGACGAGGAAGCAGAAGAGCGGCAGGCGGCGGAACAGGCGGCAGCGGAGCAGGTGCAGCAGGCGTCGGCTGGAGCGCCCGCCGGGGTGACGCCCCCCCGCAGCCTCCGCAGGTCGTGCGGAGGAAGGGGAAGGCCTCCCCCGCGCCCCCGCCCGCGATCGGCCACGAGGCCATGGTGGCGGAGTTGCAGGCTGCGCTGCCTGCGGTGCTCCCGTCGCTGCTGGGCCCCCTGGTGCAGCAGACCCTGGAGGCCATGGGGAAGGCTCTAGGGGCACCGGGCCACTCCGCCCCCTCGCAGGCGACGGGCCACGCCGCCTACACCGCGCAGGCGCTGCAGATGGGAGATGTGACGAACAACACCAACACCATTATCGGCGCGAACGCCACGGGGGGGGGGGGGGGGGTGTCTCTCTGGGGCCTGGGGTGTTCTCGCGATCGACGAATACCCGCTGGTTCTTCTCTCCCCTTTCTGATTTGCAGACACAAAGTTTTGGAGGTGCGCGATGGCTTCGGCCGCGGTATCACCCGTGGCATGCAGACTCACCGCGAAGCACTCCTTCGCTCCCTTCTGCTTGTCCGTGCGCCCTTGTCTCTCCATGCCTGTCCGTTTGGGGTCCAGGTTGCAGACTTCCTTCCGGGATGAAGACAGTCTGCCAATTCCTGTCATTATTCCTGAGTGCCTGTCTTGTGGCAGCCAAGGGTTCTTTGCTCCTGTGTGTGTACATGTGCTTCGTATTCAGCATCCCTTGTTGTGTGAGTTCCAAGCTTGTCCTTCTTTCCCTATTCGATTCTGGCAGGATGCGAATGACAGAGCAAGATCGGTGAGTCATCTGCAGCCTGTGGACCCTGCCCCCCAACCTGCCCCAATCCCCCACCCGAAGCCGTGATCATCTGAACTCCGCATTGCCAGCCACCCCACCCCAGTGGCCACACACACAGACCAATGTGGGTGTGATTCCGGAGTCGTGTGTTCGGTTGCATCCCTGTCGGCCACCTCGGCGGCCCACATTTTCGGGTGAAAACCCCGATTTTGGCAGAGTCGGAGGTGTTCCGGGGGTGGTGGGGCCCCAAAACGGGAGCAAAATGCACCAATATTTTTGCCCAGAAAAAAGTTTGTGAGAAACGGCTGGAAAAATCACAGCTTGCCACCCTCTAGCCTCTACGAGGTTACCCCGATATTTTCCACACCTCGGCGAGGTTGCCCCGACATTTTCCACACCTCCACGAGGTTGCCCCGATATTTTCCACACCTCTGCGAGGTTGCCCCGACATTTTCCACACCTCGGCGAGGTTGCCCCGATATTTTCCACACCTCGGCGAGGTTGCCCCGACATTTTCCACACCTCTACGAGGTTGCCCCGATATTTTCCACACCTCGGCGAGGTTGCCCCGAGATTTTCCACACCTCTACGAGGTTGCCCCAATGTTTTCCACACCTCTACGAGGTTACCCCGATATTTTCCACACCTCTGCGAGGTTGCCCCGATATTTTCCACACCTCTGCGAGGTTGCCCCCCGAAAATATCGGGGCAACCTCGCAGAGGTGTGGAAAACATTGGGGCAACCTCGCCGAGGTGTGGAAAATATCGGGGTAACCTCGTAGAGGTGTGGAAAACATTGGGGCAACCTCGTAGAGGTGTGGAAAATCTCGGGGCAACCTCGCAGAGGTGTGGAAAATCTCGGGGCAACCTCGTAGAGGTGTGGAAAATATCGGGGCAACCTCGCCGAGGTGTGGAAAATATCGGGGCAACCTCGCCGAGGTGTGGAAAATATCGGGGCAACCTCGTGGAGGTGTGGAAAATATCGGGGCAACCTCGCCGAGGTGTGGAAAACATTGGGGCAACCTCGTAGAGGTGTGGAAAATCTCGGGGCAACCTCGCAGAGGTGTGGAAAATCTCGGGGCAACCTCGTAGAGGTGTGGAAAATATCGGGGCAACCTCGCCGAGGTGTGGAAAATATCGGGGCAACCTCGCCGAGGTGTGGAAAATATCGGGGCAACCTCGTGGAGGTGTGGAAAACATTGGGGCAACCTCGTAGAGGTGTGGAAAACATTGGGGCAACCTCGTAGAGGTGTGGAAAATCTCGGGGCAACCTCGCAGAGGTGTGGAAAATCTCGGGGCAACCTCGTAGAGGTGTAGAAAATATCGGGGCAACCTCGCCGAGGTGTGGAAAATATCGGGGCAACCTCGTAGAGGTGTGGAAAATGTCGGGGCAACCTCGTAGAGGTGTGGAAAACATCGGGGCAACCTCGCCGAGGTGTGGAAAATATCGGGGCAACCTCGTGGAGGTGTGGAAAATATCGGGGCAACCTCGCCGAGGTGTGGAAAACATTGGGGCAACCTCGTAGAGGTGTGGAAAACATTGGGGCAACCTCGTAGAGGTGTGGAAAACATTGGGGCAACCTCGCAGAGGTGTGGAAAATCTCGGGGCAACCTCGTAGAGGTGTGGAAAATATCGGGGCAACCTCGCCGAGGTGTGGAAAATATCGGGGCAACCTCGTAGAGGTGTGGAAAATGTCCGGGCAACCTCGTAGAGGTGTGGAAAATATCGGGGCAACCTCGCCGAGGTGTGGAAAATATCGGGGCAACCTCGTAGAGGTGTGGAAAATATTGGGGCAACCTCGCAGAGGTGTGGAAAATATCGGGGCAACCTCCCAGAGGTGTGGAAAATATCGGGGCAACCTCCCAGAGGTGCGGAAAATATCAGGGCAACCTCGTCGAGGTGTGGGCATTGCTTCCCCGTTTGAGCCCCTCCAACAGCGTTTCCGGGCTCCGGGACCCCTCGTCGTGGGCTCACATGCTTGTCGGGTGGGAAATATGTCCCTTCTCAGCTCTCTCTGTGCATTCACGATCAGTCCTGCGGGATTCACATCGACCACGCTCGGATTTCTGCCATTACGGGGCTTGATCAGCTCAGAACACGAGAAAACCAACGACTCCCTGAGTGACTGTAAGTGACACTAAGTGACGGTAAGTGACTGTAAGTGACGGTAAGTGACGCTAAGTGACCTTAAGTGACGCTAAGTGACGCTCTGTGACTGTAAGTGACAGTGCGGTGACTGTAAGTGAAGCTAAGTGACCGTAAGTGACAGTAAGTGACGACAAAAAAGCGGAAAAAATGGGACAGTCACCTGACCTCAGTTGGCCTAAAATTCCTATTTTCATTCCGTGAAATAGATACACGCCTGGGGACCTTTTCGAATTTTTTTTTGGGGTGGGCCTATTTTGGACATTTGGACCCATTTTCAAAGGAATTTTTGAATTTTGAGCCCATTTTGAGCCCTAAAATGGCTCATCGAAATATTTCTGCAAAAAATCTGGGCCAGAATGCCAAAATCTGAAAAATCTGAGAAAATCCGGAAAATTCTGGAAAATCTGAGAAATCTGGAAAATTCTGAGAAATTCTGCGGGGGGGACCTTTTCGAATTTTTTTTTGGGGGGGGGGGGCTATTTTGGACATTTGGGCCCGTTTTCAAAGGAATTTATGAATTTTGAGCCCATTCGTTGCCCTAAAATGGGCCCGCGAATATCTAGCTCCTGCTGAGGACCTGGGTACATGGCCAAATCAGCCAGAAATCTCAGGTTTTCGCAGTGCAATTTGGGTTCGCGTGCTGGTATCGCAGCCTGGCCCCGAGGGTCCATACCGTGAGTAACCGGGCCCGCTATCCTACACTCGTTTTTTCCTAGGTTTTCGTCAGCTGAGTGAGGGTGTGATATGAGGGTTCTATCCAACAAGGATATCAAGGCGGCACTTCAAAGTCCTGCCAAGGACAGCGCCACGTGGGTGTGTGCTTCTGATGTACGTTATGTCATCATGTGAACCCTCCCCAGCGTGTGCCAACATCCCTGACACGCTCACGAAAAGCATAACACGGAGAAAACAGGTGCCGAAACAACCTGCCGAGCACACGGGTGGTGCCACGTTGATCCACGCAGCGATCTCCCATGTCAGGAAGCCTTGTTGCCACGGCAGCGTGCCGCAGACTGTGGGAGAGGTGTCGCCAGTCACCTTGAGGTTGCAGTGTGTCATCAGACTAAAACCCGTGCCTTGTTCACCCTGTTGTTCACCCCTGTGAGGTTGATCTTTAAACCACCGCAAATGAACAACCCATCTTCTGGAGTGTGATCTCTGGTGGCGGGGTGGGATGGGTGAGTGGGGTGTGACGGTGCAACGACAGTCGAACTTCTTCGAACGCAGAACACCCCACCAGCCTGCCGGGCGTGAGAAGTGTTCGCAAGGATCCGCACAGTGAAAAGTTTCCTGAGTTGGCTACGCCGAACTTACAAAATGGGAAGGTGTGAGTGTCGCTTGTTACGACCCACTGGCTGGACGAGTTCTCTTTTTGGGGGACAAAACCACACACAACAAGAAGGTTGTCACAGGGGGTCTTCGCTGGTCGTTATTCTTCGTCAATCTTCGTCAGTTTTCACTATTTCAACAGCAAATACACCAAGGTGCACTGACGACCATCCCGTAGCGAAGACCCCCACAGTGAAAAAGATAGTTGGCAGCGCTTTGGGTGACAAACACAATCTACCTTGCCTTGTTGTTATGACTGTGCGCACATTCACACCAACCTTCATCAGCCAAACCACGTGAGGTTTGTTCATCCGGGTTTGGCGCACACACAACGACTTGTCTTTGAAACGTCCAATGCAACACTCACAGCATCGAGGCCAAGTGTTTCTCGTAGTATTTTTCGGTTTTGCTCTGAGTGAGCGGATATAACTGGTGAAAATGGGTACAGTGGCTGAATCTGGAGGTTGGGTGCGGGTTGTGTGTTCCGCATCATCCCTACAAATCAAACCAAGCCGATTGACACCGAACATTTTGTCTGACCTGCACCCATTGTTTCCTGCCTGCCTGCCTGTGTTGTGCTGCACCTGTGCCTCCCTGTTCTGTATTTTGTACCCTCAGCGGGTTCACGATACAGGGCAGTCCACTCCCCCAAAAATCACGGTCTTGACGCCCATTCCATCCACTTTCAGTGGATGTGTTTGGTATTTCCGAATGGAATTTTCCAGCGTCAAGATTACAAGAACAGGGTCAGTCACTTCTACCGTAGCTGCGATGCCGGTAGTTGTGCAGAAATGATCTTTTCGACGGACGCGACGCCTCCCCAGCTTGCCCGTGTCTGTGTTGCCATAGCCATGTGACAGATATTCACATAACGAATGTACTGTCACACCGCAAGGGGCTTTGGACAACGTTAAACAACAGTACACTTGCAGGTTTGGGTCAAAAATTCCAATTTCCGCTGGTCACGGGCCCCTTTCAAAACATTGACCACCTTTCGAGAATTTAGTTCTGCACCATGGATTCGAGGGACTGCGATGATTCGGAACCGAGGATGAAGACTACTGGGAAGGAACTGTGTGCTCTCTTGAAGCACTGGAATCGGCGAACTTGGACGGAACCTAAGCGCGACAGGTGAAGGGGCATCCCGAACAAAGGCATACAAAGTGGCTCTGGAGATATTGTTGCATCTGCGACACCCTGTCTTACATCCCGCCTGGGCTCTGATCTTCACCTATAGCAATGACTAAATCCCTATCATGGGTACATGAAGCTTTTGTAGGTACATTTAAACTTGCGAACCTCTCAACGACCTGTTAATCGCCTTGTACCGAAATCTGACCCTGGGCTTCGGCCCTCACGGCATTCAGCGGGTGACCCGATGCCGGTGTGGATGGAGAAGTGCACAGTTCTGAAACAGTGTGTCGACGAATCCGAGGAATCCAATCAGAGTAGTCCCGAGATGAAGTGGTGCAAGAACTCAAAAACTGTTTGCCTTTGGTCAAGGCCAGAGGCTTAGCTTGGGGGGGTAAACTCGGTCAGCTGACCGAGTTTCAGCCAAACCCGGAAAAAAACTCGGTCAGCCCAAAAAATAAAAAAAAAGTATAAATTTCCGGGGAAAACAGCGGATTTTTCTTGGGGTGCAGCAGCACAGGAGGTGAAGCACGCGTGCGAGCGAACGCGAACACCCCATTCTCCTTCTGTCCCGTATTCGTCGCTAGCGTAAGAATAACGTCAGCAGTCTCGAATTCCGTCTCCCGGCAACATGGTGGGCACGCAGGTGCAGGAGGCTCTGGGCTACATCGCTGACCATTACCTGGCACCTCTCCCGGGGATTACTGGCGCGTACCCTTGCCCGGACTTCAATGCCCCAGCACACCCACCGAAGTGGGCACAGACGCAAGACTGCCCTTCTGCAAGAGTGCCCGGGTGTCTGTTCCGAGATTCGGAGGTTGGGCCTGCATGATCTGCAGGAGGTTTTTCAGCGGTTTACCTCGGGAAACCTCGCTCTGACGTACCCAGCAACATGCAGGCTACTCCAGCTTGCATCTATCCTTCCGCTGGGCACTGCTTCTGTTGAACGCTTGTTTTCCAAGCTCCGCCTTGTCTCCACCAGGCTTCGCCAACTGAGCAACGAAAGCCTTGCAAATGTACTCTTTGTGGGAGTGGAATGTCGCGAAGATTCACAGGGTATCCCCGAAGCCACTCTTGCGAGGTCCTAGGGTAGGGGGGTGACATTCTTCCCAGCCGCTACACAGGGCAACCGTTGAAGAATGTCACCCCCTCTGTACAGGGTGGCTGTTGGAGCCCAAGCGGAGGCCGAGGGGGGGTGACATTCTCTCCGGGTACCCGAGGTATATGTAAAATTTCACGGAATCACCAACAAAGCTATTTTGATACTTCAGGACTATCTGCACTGCCGAGACTGCATCCGCCACTGGCGGGAAGCTGCCAATGCATCACCTACAAAGGCAACAAAGCAACCCCAGGTTGAGGCTGCAGACGTGGTTGCTGAGCTGGTGTTCCAGATAAGAAGGGTGGGGGGAACCGGGAAGGCAGCAACGTCGAATTCTGGGTGAACGGGTGGTGGGGGGGCAAATCAACTGTGTGTACTGTGACCGAGTCTGACCGAGTTTCGGCCCCAACCCCAAAATCCAAGCTAAGCCCCTGGTCAAGGCCCCCTTTCCAAAAATTTGACCCGCGCAGTGGTGGCCAGTCCTGAGAACCAACAGTAGCATAAGCCTACGACTGGTCCAGGACGAGGCCGACCCTGTACATAGCCTGTGTATGACTACCCTGTCATACCAGGCTGCTGCTAGTTGGCCACAAGCCCCACTGGCAGAATTCTCAGAATTCTCCCAGAATTCTCAGAATTCCCCAGAATCTGACAGAATTCTGCAGAATTCTGTCAGAATTCTCAGAATCTGCAGAATTCTACAGAATTTCTCAGATTCTGCAGAATTTAAAAATCTGGAAATTCTGGGCATTTTTCTGTTGTTGAGGCCATCATCGGATCACTAGCCGTGTTTAGTGACTTACACAGGCTATCAAATTTTTACATGTAAACCACTTGTAAAACCACTTGTAACAGTGGTTACTTCAGCGCCGTGCACGCACCACCTCCCCCCCCCCCCCTCCCCCCCGCCTTCCTGCTGTTAACCTGCTTTATTGTCCTCTCCGGCCCACGTGGAAAAGCACAAGCTTTTACTTGACCTGAAAGTGAACCGTACCTGCGTGTTGTGTGCACAGTGCTAGTTGTGTCTGCCTGGGAACTGATCCCCCCGGGTTCCAAAGATCTCGCTCCAGACCTGATGAGAGCCGGCGAGAGGAGGACGTAGTGTGGAAGGCTCGAAACGACGACACAACTCGTATTGCAAATACGTGGCGAAAAGGCACATTACTAAGCCAGCTTGTTAATCAGCGCTGCTGCGTTTAAGGAGGTCTATAGGCTGTAGGAAGTACTTGCGATTGAGTCCTAGTTGGGCTTATGCCCGTCTGACTTGCCTTGGAAGGGGAAGTGCACCAGCCGCCACTCAGCGCCCTTCACCAGGCCACTGAGCGCTCTCCCCCCGGTACGTTTTGCCTTGCTGGCCAACTGGAGACTCTGCAGGATGACACCCCGCCCCACCTGACCTCCTCTGGCGTCGATTTGTGTTTGCTGTTGTGTTGCTGTTACTCGCCACACCTACCACACTCGGACCTCCCACACGTGTACCTTTTTCGTTGAGCGCACACCACACCGACCACAATAGGGGGAGTGTTCCTCTCGACTGCACCCTCCACAGACAGGGTTTCCAGCGGGGAGGTGTGGCTGGGTTTCCTTCACTGTCACAGCAGGTGCAGTCGCAGAGATGAATATGCTATGCGGGCTCGGCCGACAGATGCGCACGGCCGTGACAGCGCTGAGTTCCACCCCAACTCTAGAGAAGAAGAAGCCAAAGGTCCTGCACCGTAGTGTTGTCCCAATCAAGGGCTCGAAGACCGGCCGTGTGGCGGCCTCGATACTGGCACACCGTGACATCGCGGCGATGAGGATGCACGAAGCGAAGGACCGGCTCATCGAAGGTGTGCCGTATGTCATGCGGAGGCAGGGCTACAAAGCTCTTGCTGCACACATCAACGACCCGCGAAAATCTGGCGACCGCTTCTCCCTGCCGTGCAACACAGGCCCGGCAGGCTCGGGGAAGACTGTGCTCCAACGTCAGAACATGCTGCAGGCAGCGCGCGACTTCGGGTTCTTGGCGGTGGAGATTGAGTTCAACGGGATTCAGCCTCTTCTCGAGTTCGAGAACGAAGACTTCGCCCGGCTCGTTGCCAATCGAATCTTGTGCTACCTGCCGAAGTACTGCGACCGGTCGTGGAATCTGTGTGTGCGAACAATCGAAACCGACTATAAAAAGAAGCCCGAGCCACTGAGCGATATTGAGAAAGCAGTGCAGGAGCTGAAGAAGGCGCTGAAGCACGAGGGCCCCGTGCTGCTCGCAGTGGACGAGCTGGTCAGGGCCCCCGGCAACGGAAGGAAGAACCTGTCCGATCTTTGTGGGATCCAGGACAATTCGCTGCGCACCGGCGACGCCAACGACAGGATCTTTCTTGCCGTGTCTGTATACGACCTCGTGGACCTGGGGACGTTCGTCACCGGTTCGAAACGCGAGCTGGTGCACCAGCAGCTGCCACCCATCTTGCCGTTGTTTCTGGACTCGGAGATGAAGGAATGCTTGCCGCCCTGGCTGCAGGTCTTCTTCAACGAGGAGAGGCGTAAGGAGGTGCCGGCGCCGAAAGAAGTCGGAACCGTCGCGACGCTGCTGACCGAGAGCGGAGGTCACCCGCGACGGGTCGAAGCCCTGCTGCGTGAAGTGGAAGCGATCGGCCGCGAGGTGCGGGGCACCAATGCGACCTCCACCGGGCCTGAGCAGCTGCTGGTGTCGCAACTGCAATCAGTGGCTGACCACAAGGAACAGTGCCTGGAAGCGATGAACGCCAAGCTGGATCTTCGTCACGTGGGGAGAGACCTTTCAGATTTTGTGCTGGAGAGTGATGACAGAGATAGAGTTTCACGTGTGCTGCTGAAGTACTTGTTTACAACGGTGAACATGCAGAGCCGCCAGGCACGGATTCTGCGGTCCGCAACCACGTACCACTACCAGTTGGTGCCGCATGGCTCTGGTCACGTCGGGTACCTCCCGCTGCCTGCACTGCAGGAGTTCTGTGAGGTACTGAAGAGGATCAACAACAAGGAGGTGAAGTCATATGTTACACACGCGATACGTGTTGCGGACGCCAACCTTTCCACCACCCGCAAGGCGAAGCAGAGGAGCACTCACTTCGAGAAGGGCATGTTCCACGCACTCTGTGGAGCGGCCCTTGCACAGGATGGTCTCACAGCGGACATGTTTCGCCATCCACCAGGGAACCTGCCAAAGACCAGCTGCACAGAGCTCGAGTGGGTTGAAGACGTCAAGCTCTTCCCGCTTGCAGTGGAGGCCGGGAAGAAAGAAAAAAAGAAGAAGCTTCGCATATGTGATAACAAGACGCTCCGCCGCATCTTGTCAGTCGGTGCGCTCAACAAGCAAGGCAAGTCGTTCACAGGACTTGCGTTTGTTCCGACGGACAACTGGAATACGTGTGACTTTGTGTTAGTGCTGCCGACCGCGGACGAGAGGCGTGCGGGGCGTGTTGTGTTCGCTGTGCAGTGCAAGCACTGGCAGGGGGAGCTGTCGGGCGGGAGCGGCCTGCACTCTCTGGCATACTTCCGCTACGGGCGGCACTTTTTCGAAGCGGACCACGTGTACCCAAAGAAGAAGACAGCGGCCGAAAGGTATGCTCACTCGTCGCCACTTTCCGTGTCCCGAACCGCATGTGTCTTCACAGTATCCTGACACCCGAGAGCAGTGAAGGAAGTGCAGCAGGCCCCGGTTCGCCCCCAGGTAAAAAAAATGTAGAAATTCACAGCAGGTATGAGGCTGAATGTTATACGACTCCCGATTCAGGATTGCAGTTTTGTTCTCTTTGGGTTTTTCGGTGAGGGAACTTGTCAGTGTCAAGAAGATAGAGGCAGCCCTTTGGCAACTAATTCAACCTCCTCATCAGGCTGCGGAGACCTTTTTGTTTGGCCGGATTTGGCGCACAAACAAACTGGTGGGGTGTTTTTTGCCTGGGAAAGCGATATTTTCCCCGTGCGGCCCGACGCGGGGAAATTTTGTGTGGGGGATGAAAACGGGCCAAAAAAGGCTGAAACCCCTGCATACCTGAATATAACACAGGCTCTCAAATTCGTTCCGGAAGAAGTTCTGCAAACTCGTCGAGCAAGACAAGGATTCGGACACGAGAGTGGTGTTTGTGCTGGCGACGGTGAACGATGTCATGCTGGCGGATGTGGATCCGAACGTGTTCAACGGGGTGAACCTTCCGGACGACGCGAAGTACAGGAGCACCGCGCTGCTGGAGGACGAGGGGTTGATGGACCTGCAGCACATGTGCGGCTGGTGCCCCACTGTGGGGTACGGTGCACTGCTGGCGGAGAAGGTGCGGGAGTTTCCTTTTGTGAGCGAGGAGCAGGCGAAGGCAGCATGACGCGCTGGCGCCTTCCCTTGCTGCTGAGAGAGAGAAATGTGGTTTCAGAAGAAGGGGGTGGAGGCTGTTGTCAGTCAGTTATTCTAAGCAAACAACCCCTTCAACAGTGCGGTGCAGGAAGCTCCGGCTGACCACAAGAGAAGAGGGCACGCACAGGTGTACAGAAATGGGCCTGGATGCAAACGGGGGTTGATGGTGGGTGCGTGCAATGTCTGGGTTGGACTGAGTATCCCTTGCATCTCCGTTGGCGAGGGCAAGCCAAAACCGAACTGGCATGCCGTGCTTTGTCTCCGAGGCTCAACCCTCCGTTACCTCCCCACCCCCCACCCCAGGCCACTTCAGGTATCCACGGGAAACACAATACAAGCAGAACCCACCGCACCACCCCACCATGAGTGAGTCTGCACGTTGTTTTGTTGTTGTCCCACTGATGCGGTTTGGTTGTTGTCCCTCTGATGCTACGTCGTGTTTTCACAGTGGCGAATACAGTGCCTGCCCTCGTACCCTCACCACGCCAACGGCTTCCGGTACATACAAAAAACGTTTACTCCTGCGACACTGTGAAGCCAGTCCCCTTGTGGCTGTGTAATCTGTCGCTGCGTCTGGCAGTGAGTTGCTGTCTGTGGTGGGGTGGGAGTGCTCCTCCTCCGCGGCGATGCCGCACAGACGCTGCCCCTCCGCTCCTCCGCTCTGAATGGTGCAGCGGTCCTCTCTGAGACAGGCGTAGACCTCACCTGCACATCCCTGCGCCCACTCGGGGCAACAGCTCCTCCGAGGCAACCGACGCAGCATCCCGTCCCAGGCCTGGCGATTGCCCCGAAGACCCCAGCAACCTCTTCTGCAGATCCTATGTTTCTGGTGCATCTGTCCCACCTCGCACCCTTTCTGGAGCTTCCCGGTGAATCCCTCCGGGAGCCGGTGACGCCGTTGCTGGCAGACTGTGTGTCGACGTGAGGGCGAGACACACGAACTAGATCGCCCAACTCCTCCCCCCTGCACCCTAGCTTTTCCCAGGAGGGATTGGGTACAGCCTCTCCTCCCGCGTTGCTTCCTGCCAGCCCCTCCGCACGCGAACTGATACTACAAGCAGAATTGAATGAACTGACCCCCCCCCCCTTTCTCCTTTGTATCCTCTGACCGGGCAAGACTCCCCACCCACCCACAGGAACCTCCTACCTACACACACAGCCCCACCTTGCACCCCCCGCTCTCTCACCCCCCCCCCCCCCCAGCGAGGAGGGTTTTGGGGGAACCCCTGAGTAATGCATTGTTAGAAGTGCGGTGACGGGAAACCCCCCCCCCCCCCCCGGATCCCATGCCAACCGACACACCGCCAACCGGGGCCGAGATGCCGCTGCAGCCGCCGCTGCAGCAGGATGCAGGGCAGGCGGCGGGTGGCACCACAGAGGAAGCTGCATCCACCGCCACCACCACCTCCTCCTCCTCCACCACCGAACCCCCACCCGCTGAAGCTGGCGGAGGCAGCGGGGTTGCAGCAGAGGGAGAAGGTGGGGGAGGGGTGCCGGATACATGCAAGGTGCCCCCCTACTCGACTGGGGCAGCGCTTCCAACGCCGCACACCTCCTCTGCTGGGGGAGGGAGGGCTGTGGGGGTGGCGTCCGAGCTGCGCGTCGGGTGTGAGGTGCGTGTCCCGCGGTGCGACGCCCTGATCCGGAGCATGCGCTGCTTCAGCAACGAGGAGGTTGTGAAGGTGTTGGGCAAAGTCGGGGTCGTTTCCCGCCTCCTCCCGAGCTCCGCTGTGGTGGACTACGGCACCGCCTCCTTCCCATATGACTACAGCGTGTTCCCCCCCGGGGTCACACGCAGGTGCTACGAAGGCTGCCCCCTCTCGGAGAGCCGCAACACCCCCTTCATCTGCACCTCCTGCAACTCAGCCTATCCCTCCTCCGCACCCCACAAGCTCTGCGAGACGCACGCCTTCCACATCTGCCAATACTGCTGCGGGAACCCGCACCCGCTCTCCCCAGGATGTTATGTCATCAAGGGCCCCACCTTCTCCCTCAGTGATACAGCTCTGGAGCCCTCGTCTGCCACCGCGGTAGCTTATGTTTGGTCCGCCTCGCCGCTCGTCCTGCAGTGGGTCCGCGGGGTCGGGTTTTCGAACCGGGGGATTCTCCGGAGCAAGGCAGGTTCTGACGGGGGAAACCCGGAGCCCGATGCTTTGGATGATTTCGAATCGTTTCTCGGGGAGATGGCTGCGGCTGGGGGTTGCGGTGGCGGTGGTGGTGGTGGTGTCGACAACAACCCCCCCTCCACCTCACCCGGAACAGCCGTTGGAGGAGCGACCAAACCACTCAAACGAGAGCAGGATCCGAACCCCACACCGCCCTCCTCTGACAACCCTGCGGAGAAGGATGGCACTGCTTCCGCCTCCGCCCCTGCCTCTACCCTGCACAGCCCTCCAGAGGAGGCAGAGCCAGCCCCTCCAGAGGGGAACCCTTCCCCCGAGAGCCCTGGATGTGTTGAGGAACAGCTCTCACCCAACCCCGGGCTGAAGGCATCGGCTTTAGGAGATGTGGGCCTTCGGGAAGGGGCCTCCTCCGTCACCTCGGAGTCGGACCCGGTGTCGCAAAATGGGTCTTCTGCGGGTGGCGGTGGGGGTAGTGGTGGGGGTGGGGGTGTCACCGGGGATGCCCTTGGTGGAGCCGCCGCCTCCACCAGCCACAGCAAAAGAGGGGCGCTGTGTGTCTACTCCATGAGGCCTCCTTCGCCTGAGTGGGCATCTCCCTCACCGCCTTGGATGGACTTCATCCCGCTCTGCAGGGATCGGATTCGCGAGGAGCTGGCGGAGCTGTGCATCCTCACCCTCGGCTGTACCTCCAACATCCACCATGCTCTAGTCGGTGCCTCGTGGGCCCGCCCCGGGGCAACTCCCCAGACATCCCAGGGGGGTGGTGGCGAGTCGTCACCCCAGGGCGGCACGTCGGATCCGTGGGTTGCCCCATTCAGCTGGCCTGAGGGAGGTGTGTTTTTCCCCCAAACTTCTCCTCAAAAAAGCACCTCGCAAAGCCCGCAGGGGGTGCCCGAGGGTGGGGTTGGGGACAGCGGCGCAGCTCTTTCCGACACAACCCCAAACGTGAGAGACGGAGGCAGCGGAAGCAGCGGGGCAGATCCCCCCCCAGGGGGCGATGCCTCCGGAGGTGGTGCGCCGACAGATCTGGTCCTTCTCCCCATGGGGCCCCATTCTCCTTCGCATCATGCTGCAGAGGCATCTCCAGGCGGGGGCGGTGCTGCCAGCAGTCCCACGGGTGGAGGAGGTGGTGGTGGTGGTGGCGTCGCCGCCACCCCAACCCCAGCCCCTCCCCCCGCAGCAGCCCCGGTTGCAGATGGGGATGTCGTGGCGGAGGCGATGGCGTTGCACTGCCTGACGTATCACCCCAGGTTGGGGCACCACATCCTTCTCTGCGACCCGGAGAGCTTTCGGCATGGGGATAACGGAAAGTCCGCAGCATGCACCTCGGAGAATCGGGGCACCGTTGTCTGCGGGGAGGTGTTTGACATGAGGGACGACCTACACACGAGAGGGAAGCTGGGGCAGCAGCAGCACCACCACCACCACCACCACCACCAGCTCCAACCCGCTGCGCCGGGGGGAGGTGATGCCACGAGGGAGAAGGCAGACGAGGCGTCGTCGCCACCGCCTTCTCCTTCTCCTCTTCCTCCTGCCCCGGGGTCACTTCCGCAGGCCCCGCTGGGCGATGGAGGTTCTGGCAGCACCACCACCACCCTGGCGATCAACTTTCTTTACATAGAACCTTCCGGACGACGCGAAGTACAAGACCACCGCGCTGCTGGAGGACGAGGGGTTGATGGACCTGCAGCACATGTGCGGCTGGTGCCCCACTGGGGTACGGTGCACTGCTGGCGGAGAAGGTGCGGGAGTTTCCTTTTGTGAGCGAGGAGCAGGCGAAGGCAGCATGACGCGATGGCGCCTTCCCTTGCTGCTGAGAGAGAGAGAGAAATGTGGTTTCAGAAGAAGGGGGCGGAGGCTGTTGTCAGTCAGTTATTCTAAGCAAACAACCCCTTCAACAGTGCGGTGCAGGAAGCTCCGGCTGACCACAAGAGAAGAGGGCACACACAGGTGTAGAGAATTGGGCCTGGATGCAAACGGGGGTTGATGGTGGGTGCGTGCAATGTCTGGGTTGGACTGAGTATCCCTTGCATCTCCGTTGGCGAGGGCAAGCCAAAACCGAACTGGCATGCCGTGCTTTGTCTCCGAGGCTCAACCCTCCGTTATGTGTGCAGCGGTCCTCTCTGAGACAGGTGCAGACCTCACCTGCACATCCCTGCGCCCACTCGGGGCAACAGCTCCTCCGAGGCAACCGACGCAGCATCCCGTCCCAGGCCTGGCGATTGCCCCGAAGACCCCAGCAAACTCTTCTGCAGATCCTATGTTTCTGGTGCATCTGACCCACCTCGCACCCTTTCTGGAGCTTCCCGGTGAATCCCTCCGGGAGCCGATGACGCCGTTGCTGGCAGACTGTGTGTCGACGTGAGGGCGAGACACACGAACTAGATCGCCCAACTCCTCCCCCCTGCACCCTAGCTTTTCCCAGGAGGGATTGAGTACAGCCTCTCCTCCCGCGTTGCTTCCTGCCAGCCCTGGGCCTGTGTCGGTTATTGTCTGACTCGTATGCATCCGTCGCCCCACGCGAGAAGTGGTTGCCCACATTACCAAGCCAGCTTGTTAATCAGCGCTGCTGCGTCTCAGGAGGTCTATAGGCTGCAGGAAGTACTTGCGATTGATTCCTAGTTGGGCTTATGCCCGTCTGACCTCTTGCCTTGGAAGGGGAAGTGCACCAGCCGCCACTCAGCGCCCTTCACCAGGCCACTGAGCGCTCTCCCCCCGGTACGTTTTGCCTTGCTGGCCAACTGGAGACTCTGCAGGATGACACCCCGCCCCACCTGACCTCCTCTGGCGTCGATTTGTGTTTGCTGTTGTGTTGCTGTTACTCACCACACCTACCACACTCGGACCTCCCACACGTGTACCTTTTTCGTTGAGCGCGCACCGCACCGACCACAATAGGGGGAGTGTTCCTCTCGACTGCACCCTCCACAGACAGGGTTTCCAGCGGGGAAGTGTGGCTGGGTTTCCTTCACTGTCACAGCAGGTGCAGTCGCAGAGATGAATATGCTATGCGGGCTCGGCCGACAGATGCGCACGGCCGTGACAGCGCTGAGTTCCACCCCAACTCCAGTGAAGGTGAAGCCAAAGGTCCTGCACCGTAGTGTTGTCCCAATCAAGGGCTCGAAGACCGGCCGTGTGGCGGCCTCGATACTGGCACACCGTGACATCGCGGCGATGAGGATGCACGAAGCGAAGGACCGGCTCATCGAAGGTGTGCCGTATGTCAGGCGGAGGCAGGGCTACAAAGCTCTTGCTGCACACATCAACACCCCGCAAAAATCTGGCGGCCGCTTCTCCCTGCCGTGCAACACAGGCCCGAGAGGCTCGGGGAAGACTCCTCACCCTTGTCACCAGGTCCTGGGCACGACCTTAAACTACCTAAGACCTAGGGAAGTCGTAAAACTCAACCCCACACCCCGAGGGCTCCCCCAGACTGGTCCGCCTGGGCAACGGGGTCCCAGTGCATAGCACGGAGCACTGGGACAAAAGAGGGTCCGCCTTTTTCCGTCAACTCTGACATGGGGAGGGACAGCTGGAGCCACTGACGGGGTGCTGTGTTGACTTCAGGGGGCTCCCAATGTGCTTCGGCACACCGGGTTCTTGGCCTGCGGCGGCATGGTAGTCGGTCAGAGAGGCCAGCGCTTGGTCGGGGACTACTCAGAGAGGGCGTGTGCGGACTTCAGGGGGCTCCCAACGTGCATCTGCACACCGGGTTCTTGGCCTGCGGACGTAGATTGCCTAAAGGTTTAGAAACCGGCCGAGCCCGTGGGGGTGACGAACGTACTGCCGGCCCGGGATTGTCAAGGTTCTTTCCCCAGATGGCTCACCAGTACCACCAAACCACACGGACAGCAAAACCGCCGGGGAGGGGGTGGGGGAAGGTGGGAAGGGCGGCATGCCGAACTACAGCAAGGATGGCCAACAATGCGATCACTGCAAACAAGGCATGGGACACAAGAGGGAAAAAAAAAGGGGGGGATAAAATCCAACTTGCTGCCTTCACGTGGCGCCCCCTGTGATTACCCTCCTCCGAGGGGAAACTAAAGCAAGCTCTGGTAACTCTTTTTCCGCTGTGTGCCCTGTTTCATATATGCGGAGGGGCCCTTTCTGCACGGCTTTGGTTTTATTGATGTTGTGGTGTGCGTGGTTTATTTTCCCTTTTTTTGTTGTTTTCGCAGCATTTTATGCTGTCGGGTGAGCTTCCGCCCCATGGGAGGCGCTCCTTCCGGCTTGCGCTGCCCACCCATCCCACCCCCGTCCCCTTCCCACATTCTTTCTTTTCTTTTAGGGGAGACGTCCTCGCAGTGGCTGTTTGGCCTGACGCGATTCCCCGCCTCAAAGCAGACCCACCTGGCAGCTACTCAAGGCACATGAGGAGTGAGAGGCGTCAACGGGCGCAACGCCCCTCCCTGCGGTCCGGCTTCCGCCACGTGGCTGACTCAAAGCAGCGAAGTGACCAACGGGAGCGACATGAAAAAAGAAAAAAAAATTGGTCTCCGGCATGCTGATCGGGTATCCGGCAGGGTGCAAATGGGTCGGAACGGGTCATCCTGTGCCTGGATTACCTGGGGGCTGCTCAGGAAAGTCGGGGGCTGCTCAGCGGATTCCTATGGTCGGTTACTGTATCTGGCAGGGTGGAGACGGGTCTGAATGGGTCGTTCTGTTGTTGGAGCGTGGAGTCGATCAGCACTGCACACACCCCCCTCCCCATTCAGTAATTTACTACCCCGGGTTGTGCACCCGAATCGCGAGAGAGTGGCTTCCACTCAGCCACTATTTTTTATGACTGTTTTGCCGGAAACTTTTGCGTCAGTGGGGGTCTTCGCTGGTCGTCATTCTTCGAGAATCTTCGTCAGTTTTCAGCCATTTCAACAGCAAGTGCACTAAAATGCACTGACGATCACCCCGTAGCGAAGACCCCCATTGTCAGCTGTTTCAAGCTGACTCAAAGCAGCGAAGTGACCAACGGGAGCGACATGAAAAAAGAAAAAAAAAATTGGTCTCCGGCATGCTGATCGGGTATCCGGCAGGGTGGACACGGGTCGGAACGGGTCATCCTGTGCCTCGATTACCTGGGGGCTGCTCAGGAAAGTCGGGGGCTGCTCAGCGGATTCTATTGGTCTCCGGCATGCTGATCGGGTATCCGGCAGGGTGCAAATGGGTCGGAACGGGTCATCCTGTGCCTGGAGTACCTGGGGGCTGCTCAGGAAAGTTGGGGGCTGCTCAGCGGATTCTATTGGTCTCCGGCATGCTGATCGGGTATCCGGCAGGGTGGACACGGGTCGGAACGGGTCATCCTGTGCCTGGATTACCTGGGGGCTGCTCAGGAAAGTCGGGGGCTGCTCAGCGGATTCTATTGGTCTCCGGCATGCTGATCGGGTATCCGGCAGGGTGGACACGGGTCGGAACGGGTCATCCTGTGCCTGGATTACCTGGGGGCTGCTCAGGAAAGTCGGGGGCTGCTCAGCGGATTCTATTGGTCTCCGGCATGCTGATCGGGCATCCGGCAGGGTGCAAATGGGTCGGAACGGGTCATCCTGTGCCTGGATTACCTGGGGGCTGCTCAGGAAAGTTGGGGGCTGCTCAGCGGATTCTATTGGTCTCCGGCATGCTGATCGGGCATCCGGCAGGGTGCAAATGGGTCGGAACGGGTCATCCTGTGCCTGGATTACCTGGGGGCTGCTCAGGAAAGTTGGGGGCTGCTCAGCGGATTCTATTGGTCTCCGGCATGCTGATCGGGCATCCGGCAGGGTGCAAATGGGTCGGAACGGGTCATCCTGTGCCTGGATTACCTGGGGGCTGCTCAGGAAAGTTGGGGGCTGCTCAGCGGATTCTATTGGTCTCCGGCATGCTGATCGGGCATCCGGCAGGGTGCAAATGGGTCGGAACGGGTCATCCTGTGCCTGGATTACCTGGGGGCTGCTCAGGAAAGTTGGGGGCTGCTCAGCGGATTCTATTGGTCTCCGGCATGCTGATCGGGCATCCGGCAGGGTGCAAATGGGTCGGAACGGGTCATCCTGTGCCTGGATTACCTGGGGGCTGCTCAGGAAAGTTGGGGGCTGCTCAGCGGATTCTATTGGTCTCCGGCATGCTGATCGGGCATCCGGCAGGGTGCAAATGGGTCGGAACGGGTCATCCTGTGCCTGGATTACCTGGGGGCTGCTCAGGAAAGTTGGGGGCTGCTCAGCGGATTCTATTGGTCTCCGGCATGCTGATCGGGCATCCGGCAGGGTGCAAATGGGTCGGAACGGGTCATCCTGTGCCTGGATTACCTGGGGGCTGCTCAGGAAAGTCGGGGGCTGCTCAGCGGATTCCTATGGTCGGTTACTGTATCTGGCAGGGTGGAGACGGGTCTGAATGGGTCGTTCTGTTGTTGGAGCGTGGAGTCGATCAGCACTGCACACACCCCCCTCCCCATTCAGTAATTTACTACCCCGGGTTGTGCACCCGAATCGCGAGAGAGTGGCTTCCACTCAGCCACTATTTTTTATGACTGTTTTGCCGGAAACTTTTGCGTCAGTGGGGGTCTTCGCTGGTCGTCATTCTTCGAGAATCTTCGTCAGTTTTCAGCCATTTCAACAGCAAGTGCACTAAAATGCACTGACGATCACCCCGTAGCGAAGACCCCCATTGTCAGCTGTTTCAAGCTGACTCAAAGCAGCGAAGTGACCAACGGGAGCGACATGAAAAAAGAAAAAAAAAATTGGTCTCCGGCATGCTGATCGGGTATCCGGCAGGGTGGACACGGGTCGGAACGGGTCATCCTGTGCCTCGATTACCTGGGGGCTGCTCAGGAAAGTCGGGGGCTGCTCAGCGGATTCTATTGGTCTCCGGCATGCTGATCGGGTATCCGGCAGGGTGCAAATGGGTCGGAACGGGTCATCCTGTGCCTGGAGTACCTGGGGGCTGCTCAGGAAAGTTGGGGGCTGCTCAGCGGATTCTATTGGTCTCCGGCATGCTGATCGGGTATCCGGCAGGGTGGACACGGGTCGGAACGGGTCATCCTGTGCCTGGATTACCTGGGGGCTGCTCAGGAAAGTCGGGGGCTGCTCAGCGGATTCTATTGGTCTCCGGCATGCTGATCGGGTATCCGGCAGGGTGGACACGGGTCGGAACGGGTCATCCTGTGCCTGGATTACCTGGGGGCTGCTCAGGAAAGTCGGGGGCTGCTCAGCGGATTCTATTGGTCTCCGGCATGCTGATCGGGCATCCGGCAGGGTGCAAATGGGTCGGAACGGGTCATCCTGTGCCTGGATTACCTGGGGGCTGCTCAGGAAAGTTGGGGGCTGCTCAGCGGATTCTATTGGTCTCCGGCATGCTGATCGGGCATCCGGCAGGGTGCAAATGGGTCGGAACGGGTCATCCTGTGCCTGGATTACCTGGGGGCTGCTCAGGAAAGTTGGGGGCTGCTCAGCGGATTCTATTGGTCTCCGGCATGCTGATCGGGCATCCGGCAGGGTGCAAATGGGTCGGAACGGGTCATCCTGTGCCTGGATTACCTGGGGGCTGCTCAGGAAAGTTGGGGGCTGCTCAGCGGATTCTATTGGTCTCCGGCATGCTGATCGGGCATCCGGCAGGGTGCAAATGGGTCGGAACGGGTCATCCTGTGCCTGGATTACCTGGGGGCTGCTCAGGAAAGTTGGGGGCTGCTCAGCGGATTCTATTGGTCTCCGGCATGCTGATCGGGCATCCGGCAGGGTGCAAATGGGTCGGAACGGGTCATCCTGTGCCTGGATTACCTGGGGGCTGCTCAGGAAAGTTGGGGGCTGCTCAGCGGATTCTATTGGTCTCCGGCATGCTGATCGGGCATCCGGCAGGGTGCAAATGGGTCGGAACGGGTCATCCTGTGCCTGGATTACCTGGGGGCTGCTCAGGAAAGTTGGGGGCTGCTCAGCGGATTCTATTGGTCTCCGGCATGCTGATCGGGCATCCGGCAGGGTGCAAATGGGTCGGAACGGGTCATCCTGTGCCTGGATTACCTGGGGGCTGCTCAGGAAAGTCGGGGGCTGCTCAGCGGATTCTATTGGTCTCCGGCATGCTGATCGGGCATCCGGCAGGGTGCAAATGGGTCGGAACGGGTCATCCTGTGCCTGGATTACCTGGGGGCTGCTCAGGAAAGTCGGGGGCTGCTCAGCGGATTCCTATGGTCGGTTACTGTATCTGGCAGGGTGGAGACGGGTCTGAATGGGTCGTTCTGTTGTTGGAGCGTGGAGTCGATCAGCACTGCACACACCCCCCTCCCCATTCAGTAATTTACTACCCCGGGTTGTGCACCCGAATCGCGAGAGAGTGGCTTCCACTCAGCCACTATTTTTTATGACTGTTTTGCCGGAAACTTTTGCGTCAGTGGGGGTCTTCGCTGGTCGTCATTCTTCGAGAATCTTCGTCAGTTTTCAGCCATTTCAACAGCAAGTGCACTAAAATGCACTGACGATCACCCCGTAGCGAAGACCCCCATTGTCAGCTGTTTCAAGCTGACTCAAAGCAGCGAAGTGACCAACGGGAGCGACATGAAAAAAGAAAAAAAAAATTGGTCTCCGGCATGCTGATCGGGTATCCGGCAGGGTGGACACGGGTCGGAACGGGTCATCCTGTGCCTGGATTACCTGGGGGCTGCTCAGGAAAGTCGGGGGCTGCTCAGCGGATTCTATTGGTCTCCGGCATGCTGATCGGGTATCCGGCAGGGTGCAAATGGGTCGGAACGGGTCATCCTGTGCCTGGAGTACCTGGGGGCTGCTCAGGAAAGTTGGGGGCTGCTCAGCGGATTCTATTGGTCTCCGGCATGCTGATCGGGTATCCGGCAGGGTGGACACGGGTCGGAACGGGTCATCCTGTGCCTGGATTACCTGGGGGCTGCTCAGGAAAGTCGGGGGCTGCTCAGCGGATTCTATTGGTCTCCGGCATGCTGATCGGGTATCCGGCAGGGTGGACACGGGTCGGAACGGGTCATCCTGTGCCTGGATTACCTGGGGGCTGCTCAGGAAAGTCGGGGGCTGCTCAGCGGATTCTATTGGTCTCCGGCATGCTGATCGGGCATCCGGCAGGGTGCAAATGGGTCGGAACGGGTCATCCTGTGCCTGGATTACCTGGGGGCTGCTCAGGAAAGTTGGGGGCTGCTCAGCGGATTCTATTGGTCTCCGGCATGCTGATCGGGCATCCGGCAGGGTGCAAATGGGTCGGAACGGGTCATCCTGTGCCTGGATTACCTGGGGGCTGCTCAGGAAAGTCGGGGGCTGCTCAGCGGATTCCTATGGTCGGTTACTGTATCTGGCAGGGTGGAGACGGGTCTGAATGGGTCGTTCTGTTGTTGGAGCGTGGAGTCGATCAGCACTGCACACACCCCCCTCCCCATTCAGTAATTTACTACCCCGGGTTGTGCACCCGAATCGCGAGAGAGTGGCTTCCACTCAGCCACTATTTTTTATGACTGTTTTGCCGGAAACTTTTGCGTCAGTGGGGGTCTTCGCTGGTCGTCATTCTTCGAGAATCTTCGTCAGTTTTCAGCCATTTCAACAGCAAGTGCACTAAAATGCACTGACGATCACCCCGTAGCGAAGACCCCCATTGTCAGCTGTTTCAAGCTGACTCAAAGCAGCGAAGTGACCAACGGGAGCGACATGAAAAAAGAAAAAAAAAATTGGTCTCCGGCATGCTGATCGGGTATCCGGCAGGGTGGACACGGGTCGGAACGGGTCATCCTGTGCCTCGATTACCTGGGGGCTGCTCAGGAAAGTCGGGGGCTGCTCAGCGGATTCTATTGGTCTCCGGCATGCTGATCGGGTATCCGGCAGGGTGCAAATGGGTCGGAACGGGTCATCCTGTGCCTGGAGTACCTGGGGGCTGCTCAGGAAAGTTGGGGGCTGCTCAGCGGATTCTATTGGTCTCCGGCATGCTGATCGGGTATCCGGCAGGGTGGACACGGGTCGGAACGGGTCATCCTGTGCCTGGATTACCTGGGGGCTGCTCAGGAAAGTCGGGGGCTGCTCAGCGGATTCTATTGGTCTCCGGCATGCTGATCGGGTATCCGGCAGGGTGGACACGGGTCGGAACGGGTCATCCTGTGCCTGGATTACCTGGGGGCTGCTCAGGAAAGTCGGGGGCTGCTCAGCGGATTCTATTGGTCTCCGGCATGCTGATCGGGCATCCGGCAGGGTGCAAATGGGTCGGAACGGGTCATCCTGTGCCTGGATTACCTGGGGGCTGCTCAGGAAAGTTGGGGGCTGCTCAGCGGATTCTATTGGTCTCCGGCATGCTGATCGGGCATCCGGCAGGGTGCAAATGGGTCGGAACGGGTCATCCTGTGCCTGGATTACCTGGGGGCTGCTCAGGAAAGTTGGGGGCTGCTCAGCGGATTCTATTGGTCTCCGGCATGCTGATCGGGCATCCGGCAGGGTGCAAATGGGTCGGAACGGGTCATCCTGTGCCTGGATTACCTGGGGGCTGCTCAGGAAAGTTGGGGGCTGCTCAGCGGATTCTATTGGTCTCCGGCATGCTGATCGGGCATCCGGCAGGGTGCAAATGGGTCGGAACGGGTCATCCTGTGCCTGGATTACCTGGGGGCTGCTCAGGAAAGTTGGGGGCTGCTCAGCGGATTCTATTGGTCTCCGGCATGCTGATCGGGCATCCGGCAGGGTGCAAATGGGTCGGAACGGGTCATCCTGTGCCTGGATTACCTGGGGGCTGCTCAGGAAAGTTGGGGGCTGCTCAGCGGATTCTATTGGTCTCCGGCATGCTGATCGGGCATCCGGCAGGGTGCAAATGGGTCGGAACGGGTCATCCTGTGCCTGGATTACCTGGGGGCTGCTCAGGAAAGTTGGGGGCTGCTCAGCGGATTCTATTGGTCTCCGGCATGCTGATCGGGCATCCGGCAGGGTGCAAATGGGTCGGAACGGGTCATCCTGTGCCTGGATTACCTGGGGGCTGCTCAGGAAAGTCGGGGGCTGCTCAGCGGATTCTATTGGTCTCCGGCATGCTGATCGGGCATCCGGCAGGGTGCAAATGGGTCGGAACGGGTCATCCTGTGCCTGGATTACCTGGGGGCTGCTCAGGAAAGTCGGGGGCTGCTCAGCGGATTCCTATGGTCGGTTACTGTATCTGGCAGGGTGGAGACGGGTCTGAATGGGTCGTTCTGTTGTTGGAGCGTGGAGTCGATCAGCACTGCACACACCCCCCTCCCCATTCAGTAATTTACTACCCCGGGTTGTGCACCCGAATCGCGAGAGAGTGGCTTCCACTCAGCCACTATTTTTTATGACTGTTTTGCCGGAAACTTTTGCGTCAGTGGGGGTCTTCGCTGGTCGTCATTCTTCGAGAATCTTCGTCAGTTTTCAGCCATTTCAACAGCAAGTGCACTAAAATGCACTGACGATCACCCCGTAGCGAAGACCCCCATTGTCAGCTGTTTCAAGCTGACTCAAAGCAGCGAAGTGACCAACGGGAGCGACATGAAAAAAGAAAAAAAAAATTGGTCTCCGGCATGCTGATCGGGTATCCGGCAGGGTGGACACGGGTCGGAACGGGTCATCCTGTGCCTGGATTACCTGGGGGCTGCTCAGGAAAGTCGGGGGCTGCTCAGCGGATTCTATTGGTCTCCGGCATGCTGATCGGGTATCCGGCAGGGTGCAAATGGGTCGGAACGGGTCATCCTGTGCCTGGAGTACCTGGGGGCTGCTCAGGAAAGTTGGGGGCTGCTCAGCGGATTCTATTGGTCTCCGGCATGCTGATCGGGTATCCGGCAGGGTGGACACGGGTCGGAACGGGTCATCCTGTGCCTGGATTACCTGGGGGCTGCTCAGGAAAGTCGGGGGCTGCTCAGCGGATTCTATTGGTCTCCGGCATGCTGATCGGGTATCCGGCAGGGTGGACACGGGTCGGAACGGGTCATCCTGTGCCTGGATTACCTGGGGGCTGCTCAGGAAAGTCGGGGGCTGCTCAGCGGATTCTATTGGTCTCCGGCATGCTGATCGGGCATCCGGCAGGGTGCAAATGGGTCGGAACGGGTCATCCTGTGCCTGGATTACCTGGGGGCTGCTCAGGAAAGTTGGGGGCTGCTCAGCGGATTCTATTGGTCTCCGGCATGCTGATCGGGCATCCGGCAGGGTGCAAATGGGTCGGAACGGGTCATCCTGTGCCTGGATTACCTGGGGGCTGCTCAGGAAAGTTGGGGGCTGCTCAGCGGATTCTATTGGTCTCCGGCATGCTGATCGGGCATCCGGCAGGGTGCAAATGGGTCGGAACGGGTCATCCTGTGCCTGGATTACCTGGGGGCTGCTCAGGAAAGTTGGGGGCTGCTCAGCGGATTCTATTGGTCTCCGGCATGCTGATCGGGCATCCGGCAGGGTGCAAATGGGTCGGAACGGGTCATCCTGTGCCTGGATTACCTGGGGGCTGCTCAGGAAAGTCGGGGGCTGCTCAGCGGATTCTATTGGTCTCCGGCATGCTGATCGGGCATCCGGCAGGGTGCAAATGGGTCGGAACGGGTCATCCTGTGCCTGGATTACCTGGGGGCTGCTCAGGAAAGTTGGGGGCTGCTCAGCGGATTCTATTGGTCTCCGGCATGCTGATCGGGCATCCGGCAGGGTGCAAATGGGTCGGAACGGGTCATCCTGTGCCTGGATTACCTGGGGGCTGCTCAGGAAAGTTGGGGGCTGCTCAGCGGATTCTATTGGTCTCCGGCATGCTGATCGGGCATCCGGCAGGGTGCAAATGGGTCGGAACGGGTCATCCTGTGCCTGGAATACCTGGGGGCTGCTCAGGAAAGTTGGGGGCTGCTCAGCGGATTCTATTGGTCTCCGGCATGCTGATCGGGTATCCGGCAGGGTGGACACGGGTCGGAACGGGTCATCCTGTGCCTGGATTACCTGGGGGCTGCTCAGGAAAGTCGGGGGCTGCTCAGCGGATTCTATTGGTCTCCGGCATGCTGATCGGGCATCCGGCAGGGTGCAAATGGGTCGGAACGGGTCATCCTGTGCCTGGATTACCTGGGGGCTGCTCAGGAAAGTTGGGGGCTGCTCAGCGGATTCTATTGGTCTCCGGCATGCTGATCGGGTATCCGGCAGGGTGGACACGGGTCGGAACGGGTCATCCTGTGCCTGGATTACCTGGGGGCTGCTCAGGAAAGTCGGGGGCTGCTCAGCGGATTCTATTGGTCTCCGGCATGCTGATCGGGCATCCGGCAGGGTGCAAATGGGTCGGAACGGGTCATCCTGTGCCTGGATTACCTGGGGGCTGCTCAGGAAAGTTGGGGGCTGCTCAGCGGATTCTATTGGTCTCCGGCATGCTGATCGGGTATCCGGCAGGGTGGACACGGGTCGGAACGGGTCATCCTGTGCCTGGATTACCTGGGGGCTGCTCAGGAAAGTCGGGGGCTGCTCAGCGGATTCTATTGGTCTCCGGCATGCTGATCGGGCATCCGGCAGGGTGCAAATGGGTCGGAACGGGTCATCCTGTGCCTGGATTACCTGGGGGCTGCTCAGGAAAGTTGGGGGCTGCTCAGCGGATTCTATTGGTCTCCGGCATGCTGATCGGGCATCCGGCAGGGTGCAAATGGGTCGGAACGGGTCATCCTGTGCCTGGATTACCTGGGGGCTGCTCAGGAAAGTTGGGGGCTGCTCAGCCGATTCTATTGGTCTCCGGCATGCTGATCGGGTATCCGGCAGGGTGGACACGGGTCGGAACGGGTCATCCTGTGCCTGGATTACCTGGGGGCTGCTCAGGAAAGTTGGGGGCTGCTCAGCGGATTCTATTGGTCTCCGGCATGCTGATCGGGCATCCGGCAGGGTGCAAATGGGTCGGAACGGGTCATCCTGTGCCTGGATTACCTGGAGGCTGCTCAGGAAAGTTGGGGGCTGCTCAGCGGATTCTATTGGTCTCCGGCATGCTGATCGGGTATCCGGCAGGGTGGACACGGGTCGGAACGGGTCATCCTGTGCCTGGATTACCTGGGGGCTGCTCAGGAAAGTTGGGGGCTGCTCAGCGGATTCTATTGGTCTCCGGCATGCTGATCGGGTATCCGGCAGGGTGGACACGGGTCGGAACGGGTCATCCTGTGCCTGGATTACCTGGGGGCTGCTCAGGAAAGTTGGGGGCTGCTCAGCGGATTCTATTGGTCTCCGGCATGCTGATCGGGTATCCGGCAGGGTGGACACGGGTCGGAACGGGACATCCTGTGCCTGGATTACCTGGGGGCTGCTCAGGAAAGTCGGGGGCTGCTCAGCGGATTCTATTGGTCTCCGGCATGCTGATCGGGCATCCGGCAGGGTGCAAATGGGTCGGAACGGGTCATCCTGTGCCTGGATTACCTGGGGGCTGCTCAGGAAAGTTGGGGGCTGCTCAGCGGATTCTATTGGTCTCCGGCATGCTGATCGGGTATCCGGCAGGGTGGACACGGGTCGGAACGGGACATCCTGTGCCTGGATTACCTGGGGGCTGCTCAGGAAAGTCGGGGGCTGCTCAGCGGATTCTATTGGTCTCCGGCATGCTGATCGGGCATCCGGCAGGGTGCAAATGGGTCGGAACGGGTCATCCTGTGCCTGGAATACCTGGGGGCTGCTCAGGAAAGTTGGGGGCTGCTCAGCGGATTCTATTGGTCTCCGGCATGCTGATCGGGCATCCGGCAGGGTGCAAATGGGTCGGAACGGGTCATCCTGTGCCTGGAATACCTGGGGGCTGCTCAGGAAAGTTGGGGGCTGCTCAGCGGATTCTATTGGTCTCCGGCATGCTGATCGGGCATCCGGCAGGGTGGACACGGGTCGGAACGGGTCATCCTGTGCCTGGATTACCTGGGGGCTGCTCAGGAAAGTCGGGGGCTGCTCAGCGGATTCTATTGGTCTCCGGCATGCTGATCGGGTATCCGGCAGGGTGGACACGGGTCGGAACGGGTCATCCTGTGCCTGGATTACCTGGGGGCTGCTCAGGAAAGTTGGGGGCTGCTCAGCGGATTCTATTGGTCTCCGGCATGCTGATCGGGTATCCGGCAGGGTGGACACGGGTCGGAACGGGTCATCCTGTGCCTGGATTACCTGGGGGCTGCTCAGGAAAGTTGGGGGCTGCTCAGCGGATTCTATTGGTCTCCGGCATGCTGATCGGGCATCCGGCAGGGTGCAAATGGGTCGGAACGGGTCATCCTGTGCCTGGATTACCTGGGGGCTGCTCAGGAAAGTTGGGGGCTGCTCAGCGGATTCTATTGGTCTCCGGCACGTCCTCATCCAGAAGACCTTGGGCAGGATGAAGGTGGAGACCCTGCGGGGTATCCGGAACGCAGTTGCGACCTCAAAGAGTTTGGGGAAGCGCGAAGTGATGAGGGATATCCTGCTGCTCGCAGGTGCGCACAAGTCCTCCGACCTCGAGGGGAATTTTCCGTCCCGTGACAAGGTGCTGCGAGTGGCCCTCAGCAAGGCCCCCCTCATTCTCCACCAGGGGGGATAAAATCCAACTTGCTGCCTTCACGTGGCGCCCCCTGTGATTACCCTCCTCCGAGGGGAAACTAAAGCAAGCTCTGGTAACTCTTTTTCCGCTGTGTGCCCTGTTTCATATATGCGGAGGGGCCCTTTCTGCACGGCTTTGGTTTTATTGATGTTGTGGTGTGCGTGGTTTATTTTCCCTTTTTTTGTTGTTTTCGCAGCATTTTATGCTGTCGGGTGAGCTTCCGCCCCATGGGAGGCGCTCCTTCCGGCTTGCGCTGCCCACCCATCCCACCCCCGTCCCCTTCCCACATTCTTTCTTTTCTTTTAGGGGAGACGTCCTCGCAGTGGCTGTTTGGCCTGACGCGATTCCCCGCCTCAAAGCAGACCCACCTGGCAGCTACTCAAGGCACATGAGGAGTGAGAGGCGTCAACGGGCGCAACGCCCCTCCCTGCGGTCCGGCTTCCGCCACGTGGCTGACTCAAAGCAGCGAAGTGACCAACGGGAGCGACATGAAAAAAAAAATTGGTCTCCGGCATGCTGATCGGGTATCCGGCAGGGTGCAAAAGGGTCGGAACGGGTCATCCTGTGCCTGGATTACCTGGGGGCTGCTCAGGAAAGTCGGGGGCTGCTCAGCGGATTCTATTGGTCTCCGGCATGCTGATCGGGTATCCGGCAGGGTGCAAATGGGTCGGAACGGGTCATCCTGTGCCTGGAGTACCTGGGGGCTGCTCAGGAAAGTTGGGGGCTGCTCAGCGGATTCTATTGGTCTCCGGCATGCTGATCGGGTATCCGGCAGGGTGGACACGGGTCGGAACGGGTCATCCTGTGCCTGGATTACCTGGGGGCTGCTCAGGAAAGTCGGGGGCTGCTCAGCGGATTCTATTGGTCTCCGGCATGCTGATCGGGTATCCGGCAGGGTGCAAATGGGTCGGAACGGGTCATCCTGTGCCTGGATTACCTGGGGGCTGCTCAGGAAAGTCGGGGGCTGCTCAGCGGATTCTATTGGTCTCCGGCATGCTGATGGGGCATCCGGCAGGGTGCAAATGGGTCGGAACGGGTCACCCTGTGCCTGGAGTACCTGGGGGCTGCTCAGGAAAGTCGGGGGCTGCTCAGCGGATTCTATTGGTCTCCGGCATGCTGATCGGGTATCCGGCAGGGTGCAAATGGGTCGGAACGGGTCATCCTGTGCCTGGATTACCTGGGGGCTGCTCAGGAAAGTCGGGGGCTGCTCAGCGGATTCCTATGGTCGGTTACTGTATCTGGCAGGGTGGAGACGGGTCTGAATGGGTCGTTCTGTTGTTGGAGCGTGGAGTCGATCAGCACTGCACACACCCCCCTCCCCATTCAGTAATTTACTACCCCGGGTTGTGCACCCGAATCGCGAGAGAGTGGCTTCCACTCAGCCACTATTTTTTATGACTGTTTTGCCGGAAACTTTTGCGTCAGTGGGGGTCTTCGCTGGTCGTCATTCTTCGAGAATCTTCGTCAGTTTTCAGCCATTTCAACAGCAAGTGCACTAAAATGCACTGACGATCACCCCGTAGCGAAGACCCCCATTGTCAGCTGTTTATTTTGCGCTCGCACCCCCAGTCGCTGACAAGGCACCCCTGTTCAGTCAACTTTTGATCGGCGCACTGATAGCTTTTGTCACCAGCACCCCCCTCCTTCTGTCAGGAGTCAGGGTTTGAACCCCTTCTGGCGATGCCAGATTGGTCACAAGATGGATTCCTGTCGCTTCTGCAGGAGGCCGTATGCGAACCTGCTGCGGCACGAGAGGAAGTGCGGAAGGAGACCTGCAGCGCAGCGGCTCCCTGTTGAGGTCCTCGTGTCGCGGTTCTTGGATGGCCAGAGTGACGGATTTTGCGGCTGGACGTTTGACTTCCTCGTGGGAGCAGTCGAGCAGCACCTCGAGGAGTCGGAGGGGTTGGGACCCAACATGGACCAACGCATCCTGACGTGTGTGGGGTCATCGGAGCGCTGGATGCTGTGCAAGCGTGCTGGCGGAGCGCTCAGGAAGGGTGTTGCGCACTACTGCCTGTGTCGTCGAGGTCCTGCGATCGTGGCTGATTGCCCACCCTGCTGCAGCTCTGATCATGTGTCTGATGTTGACGACTGTGTGCCTTCTGCCGTTCCTTCCCTCTCTCTGCCACCCGATGTGGTGATGGCCGACGCTCCTCTCCGTGATGTGGCGATGGACGACCCTCGCGCACCCGCCTCTCGAGGTCCGCCCGATTCCCTCTCCTCCGAAGAGACAGTCCGGCAGTTGACTGCTTCGTCCCCGGGCCGCTTCGCACCTCCTGCGGCTGATGGCAGTGATTGCTCCGAGGAGGGGGAGGAGGACATGTGCCCCACACCGCAGGCTCAGTTGACGTCTAGCCTCACCACCTCGGCAACAGCACCTCCTCCGGCTCCGACGGTTGCTGTGACAGAGGATGTCCATGATGGGGACGTGTCGATGGAGGGCGGCCCTCCGGATGCGGCTGAGCTGCGCCGCATGGGTGATTTGCTGGATGCGATCGCTGTCGATGCGGGCGACGACGTGTCGGACGCCCCTACACCGGCGACCCTCGCGGAGCGGTCCGAGTCGATGGATGACGGCCCCGCCGTGCCCGCAGGCGAGGAGCTGTCACAGCAGAGCGTGCAGCTGGATTGTGCTCCTTGCGATCCTGCTGCTCCGACGACACTGTCAGGTGCCGTCGAGATTTTCATCCGCCGTGTTCTGTCTGGGGATGTGAGCGGGTGCATGCGCACCCATGATCAACTTCGGGAGGCGATTTGCGGAGTTGCAGGGGTGCCCTTGGAGGCTGGGCTGAGGATGATCTCCCGAGGAGGGGTGAATTCTGCTGCCAAGGAGAAGCTGTGCGGGAACCACAGCTTGCTTGGTCAGGGTGCTGTTGTTGTGCGGTCCCACCGCTCAGAGTCGACAGGGCGTGTTGCCCGATTCTGCTTCGGTGAGTGTGTGTCTGAGGGTAAGTGCAGCACAGCCATGGAAGTGGACGATGTCTCTGCGTCGAGCACACCCGGGCCTGTCACGCCGTCTGGTGCATCGCGCCCTGCCTCCACTCCCTCCACCCGTGCGACCCCCGCCACTGCTGCGTCGTCGAAGGATCGTCGTGGCCGACCGGCCTATGAAGCGGCTCAGTGGCGGAGGGTCACGAAGCGGCTGGACCAGGCCAAGCGGTGGGCGATGGCGAAGGTGTACGTCCTTGAGCGGAGGAACCGCATCCTCACCGAGGAGGTTTTGAGTCTGCGGGAACGCGTCTCCCCCGAGACCTACTACGCGACCGGCCTGCACCACCGGGGTACCACGCACGCATACCCGCTGAAGATCCGGCGGCTCGTGCACCGCCTGCGTTGGGAGGGCCTGGGTCTGAAAGCGGTGCACCGGCTCATCGGGGACGTCTTCGCTATCCTGTTTGGGCTGCCCCGCGAGAAGCTGCCCATTCCCTCGGCTCGGACGATTGGGCGCCTCGACTGGGTGGCCGGCCGGGTGTCTGTCGAGGCCTTCTTTGAGTACCTGAAGGATAAGGCGAGGGACTCGCAGCTGGGGGACAAGCCCACCGTGGCCATTGGGTGCGACACCTCCGCCAGGATTGGGGGTCGCATGCACGACACGCATGTGGCTTACGGGTACGTGGGCGGGAAAGAGGTGAGCGCCACCGTCACGACGCGGATAGTTCCGTCTACGCGAGCAAAGCTGCTCTCGGAGAATCTGACGGAGACGATCCGGAAGATCGAGGAACAGGATGTGGGTGTGGAGCAGATGGTGATGGTGGACCACTGTGCGACCGCCAACAAGATGGCGAAGGACGCCAACCGGGGTGTGTTGCAATGCTGCACGCACAAGCTTGGAAGGTCCTTGCAGGCTGCGCAGTCGGTTGCCTGTGCGTGGGCGTCGCACTCTACGACAGGCGAGGGCAAATCGAGTGCGACTGACCTGTTGCTGGGGATCGTGGCCACTCTCGATGTGGAGAACGGGATTGATTCCTCCGGAACGACCGCGCTGAACAATGTGTTGGCCGTGCACGGGACGATCCCAAAGGGCTTCGCTTTCAAGCGGGTCACCGGGTCAAAGTTCTCGGTGCACGTGGAGAACGCTTCGCGCTTCCTGCAGTGGTCGAAGGTGCTGCAGGACATGCGTGAGAGCTTCTCGACGTCATTGTCGCGGATGCTGCAGAGGACTCAAGAGCTCGATATCCAGCTCTACCTCCTCACCTCTTACCTACTCTGGCAGGTCTACGTGACGGCGCAGTCAGCGGTGAAGCGGGGGAGCCCGACGTATGACAAGGGCTGGGAGATCCTGCAGCGGCTTGACGACCAGCTTGGCAGCATGCTGGATGAGAAGACGGCGGAGAAAGAGGTGTTCGACATCCTCACGGACACGGTGATCGGGAAGACGGCCGACGACGTCCCGAACGACGTTCTGCTGGGGGAAGCTGCTGCTCGCGTCGCCGCGAAGGCAATTTTTTTGGAGCACACGGCTGACGCCATGGTTGCGTGGCACGCCGCCGGGAGCACCCTGCGTACGAAGCTGAAGGAGTTCATGCAGAAGGATGCGGCTGCTGTGGAGGAGCTGGGGATAGAAGGCCTGCGGAGGTATCCGGCTACTTCTGACCGGGTGGAGAACCAGCACGGCAACTCCTCTTTCCTCTACAAGAGGCTTGCCATGGTCCACCCCGAGCGCCTGGCGTCCCTCGCAATGGCCAAGGCAAACAACTGGGTTGTGTGCCAGGCGCCGATGGAGGAGTACGCGGTGTACATGGAGAGGGCAGTGCTGGCTGTGAGGCAGGAGACCCGCCGCAGCATGAGGGAGATCGCGGAGGAAGAGCTGCGGGAGAAGTATGGCACAAAGATGCTGCGGGGGCTGCTGAAGTGTGACCTGCTCCGCCTCGCGCTGTTGCTGGGCATTCCGGAAGCCGATCGGAATGTGAAGGCCGATGATCTGCGAGTCGTGGTTGGTGACCGCGTGCTGAAGCTCGCAGAGCCCTGCCGTGGCAGGAACAACCGGGGGGACGCGGCTGACGCCACCTCCAACCTCAGGGAAAAGCAGTGGACGTCTGTGAAGGGCATCCTGGCTGCCCTGAACGACGCGGGGGTGAAGCATGTGCAGGCGTTTGTGAGCTCCCCTGCATTCCCCATTCTGCTGAAGCTTCCTGGGGCGCTCCCAGAGAAGCAGGAGGATGATGCTGATGATGTGACTGCGGATGGCGATGATGGCGACGGTCGCGAGGATGATGACGACGACAATGGCGAGGAGGAGGACGTTGGTGACGACGACGACGATCCTGATGATAGCGATGATGATGATGATGATGATGGCGATGGCATGGATGCTGCTGGTGATGACAAGTTGTGTCCGGCGCAGAAGCTGCTAGGGTGGGATAAGCTGTCCTCGTTGGAGTGCCCACGGGTGGGCCCCGACGCCACCTGTGACGACGAGTCTGACTCCTCCGACGAGGATGCCCCATTTCCTGCTGACCACCAGGTGCCGAAGCGTGTCTCCGCCCTCCTTTGGACAGATGAGGTGGTGAAAAGGCTGAGTTGTGCTGCCGGGAGTGCAAGTTTAGGTGACCTCTCTCGTGAAGACGCCAACGTCCTCATCCAGAAGACCTTGGGCAGGATGAAGGTGGAGACCCTGCGGGGTATCCGGAACGCCGTTGCGACCTCAAAGAGTTTGGGGAAGCGCGAAGTGATGAGGGATATCCTGCTGCTCGCAGGTGCGCACAAGTCCTCCGACCTCGAGGGGAATTTTCCGTCCCGTGACAAGGTGCTGCGAGTGGCCCTCAGCAAGGCGAGCCTCCCGCGGGGCCAGGCGACCTCCGGCTCCCCGAAGGGTTTCCCTCAGGCAATCCCCATCCCCGCGGCAGTGAAGGAAGAGCACCGTGCCTCTCTGTGGAGGCTCTTCTGCATGTCCCGCGACGATGCGGAGGACCGCGAGAGGATCGGTGCTGAAGTGCTGGGGACGGGGCCATTGCAGCCTCGATCTGCAACCGCCGCCGAGACGGGTGCCCCGGTGGTGCAGACAGAAACTGCGACTACTCCAACTCCAGCTCCAACTGCAACTGCAACTCCAGCTCCAACTGCAACTCAAGCTCCAACTGCAACTGCAACTCCGACTCCGACTCCTCCCACTCCAGCCCCTCCAGTGCTGTTTTCTGCCGAGGACCACGTCGCGGGGCTGGGCTTTCCGAAGTTCTCCTTCTCCGATGCGGGTGCGAATTGGCAGAGTGGGTGCCCTTCGTCGGCCTACATCGTGTTGCAGAAGCTTCTCACGGAACTGGGTGTCGAGAACCCCCTCCAAGCGGTCACGTGGCAGGATGCTCAGCATGAGCAGGCGAGGGTCGAGAAGGGTGGCGGTTGGGCTGTGTGCTCCAACGGGAGATTTAGCCCCGAGGTGGTGGGCACTCTACTCGAGAGAGCGACGGGTGGCAAGTGGTATCTTGCGGAACCGGGGGACGCTTTTGTGAGGTCGCGATTTGCTGTTGTGCAAGCATTTGCGTCTCGTGAGTTGGTGCATGATCGCGACTGTTGGTGGCTTCTCGCGACGAAGCAGCCACCTTCTGCAGGCATTGTCCGATGTCTGGTCGGGAACCACCCGAAATACGAGGTGTGGGGACCACATGGGCCAACCAAACCCTTTAAAAAATTGGTGGCCCCTCTCGAGTCTGTGTGGACGGCGACAGCGTGCATTCGCTGGTGCGTGCGTGCGAGTACCGACAG
This sequence comes from Rhynchopus euleeides, assembly GCA_963210315.1. Taxonomy (NCBI): domain Eukaryota; phylum Euglenozoa; class Diplonemea; order Diplonemida; family Diplonemidae; genus Rhynchopus; species Rhynchopus euleeides. Next base: position 267,299 of record OY723299.1, on the reverse strand, counting down.
TGTGACGGCAGACACCTCACACTGTGGTTACAGCGAGCACTGGGAGAAGGCCAAGGCCGCCGACGAGGCGGAGATCGATGCCCTGCGCGCCCGGGATGATAGGGCTAAAGACCCTCAGAAAGCGGACCGTGCGAAGTATCGACAGGTGGCGGAGGACTTCGGGTGGGAGGTGGCGGAACTCCGTTTGAGGGACGTTTTCCCTCCAGATCTTCACCTGACTTCCGGGGTCGGTCGGGTGAAGAGGGAGCTTACTTGTTTGCGTAGGTTCAACCACGAAACTGGGTTGGCGGAGGACGGTGAGGACTGCGCCCTCACGGGGGAGAGCGGGTGGGCTGTGGCGAACTGGGTCGTGCAGCACTGTTGGTTCTTCCCCACCAAAGTGCTGGCGAAAATGAAGGCACTGGACCCACGCAGGGTTCCGCCGGGCGTGGCACTGCAGCTGGGGGAGCGTACGGAGCCGGAGTGGCCCCGCATCACGTGGGAGCAGATGCAGCTGTGCCAACACCAGGGTCCGCTGAGGGAGTCGAATGGCTTCCGGGGAGTCCGGCTTTCGTGGAAGGGGGATTTCTGCATCTCCGCCGTGATCCTCGCTGTCGAGACGGAAGTGAGGGCGTTCCCGCCGCATACCCCGCCCGGCTCCCTCAAATGCACCGACCAGGGACAGTGGCACACCGTGCGTGTCAAGCTGTATCCGCCTGGACCAGGGGACAGGAGCGATGTCGCGCGTGTGCCCGAGGGAGCCTGGGATTCCGAGGTCGCGGCGATGTTATTTGCCCCCCCCGACGACACCGCCTCGGGGCGGAACAGAGGCTTGTGGCGAGTGGCTCTGCGGGTGGAGCGTGAGTCGGACAGGTGTGTGGTGAAGTGCACCGACCACCCTGAGGAGTCGCACGAATCCCTAGAGGCTGCGGTGCAGCATTTTCTGGCGCAGGGGGAATTCGAGCTGTATGCCGTCCGTAGCGCCGAACGTGCGATGGCCAGCGTTCCGTGTATGCGGAGCCTGCGGGTGAGCCGGATGGTGAAGGCGAGGAAGAGCCTGACGGAGGAGGAGATGAAGCTCCCAGCGCAGCTGTGGAGGGCACGCTGCCTGGCGTACGTGGAGGGGAAGATGGCGGAGGAGTTTGGCCGCATCCGGGAAGCTGCAAATCGCCTGATCTACCGAGAGGTTCCCAAGTCGCTGTTTTCAGCGGCGCCGGGTACGGTAGAAAGACAGAACCTGCTGAGCGTCGACTGGCTGCGGAAACGGCGCCCCCACTCCGTGACCTACCTCGGGGATATGCTCTCGGCGGTGGCGGACCTGGCGGTGAGGTGCCTGGAGGAGGAGGTGCGCGCCACGCTGACGAAGGATGTGCCGGGGAAGCTTAAAATAATCTTCCCCGGTCAGGAGCCTCTGAGGCCCTTCTCGGAGATGGGTCTGGTGGAGGTGCATCACTTGTGGGAGGAGGTGGTGAACGGGAAGTGGCAGATGGACCGGTGCGTGGCTGAGCTGAGGCAGCAGCTCAGTGAGGTTGAGCTCAGGTGCGGACGGCGGTCAGCGCAGGCGGATGCGGTCGCGACGCCGGTGTCTGCTGCACCCTCGGTGCCATGCTGCAAGGTGTGTGGGGAGACCTGCACGAAGAAGGGGACCCCCTTTGTGAGTTTGGCTTCGCATGCCGCTTCGGCGCACGGCCTCACCTGGGAGGAGTACTGTGCGCATCCGGGTTCCTGCGTGTCGACGGAGGGCAAGCGGAAGCGCAGCAGCAGCACCACCAGGAGCACGCCTGTGCCGGAGGATGACCCTGGCTCATTGGATTCGGTGACGGAGCGTGATTCGGCGGCGGAGTATGACTTGGAGAGGGAGCTCGGTGGCAGCGATTTTCCTGGACATTGCGCAGATGACGACGGTGCGCCGCTCCCTCCAGGGCACCCCTCCCACTCCAGCACCGGCAGCCCGCGGAAGCGCCCGAGGGTGACCCCTGTGACATCGCCTGCCTCTCGCAAACCCGCATCTCCTCCGCATACCCCCTTCCGCATGGTTGCAGCCTGGTGGTCCTTCCCGCGGACGGCTGACGGTCAGGGAGCAAACACATGCTTCATGGCAGCCTGCCTGCAGCTGCTCCGCCCCTGCATCGACGTCATCAGGTCCGAACCGAAGTGCACCGCCTGCGAGACGACGATGTACCCCCTGCTCTCCTTCCTGAAGAACATGTGCCGTGGGAAGGGATCGGAACAGAACCTCGATGGCCTCCGACAGCTCTCCCGGGAGTCCGGGAGAGCTGTCTTCGAGGAGATGGAAAGGGATGTGGGCGAGGCCCACAGCCTCCTGAAGCGGAAGCAGCAGTGCCTTGCGCATTTCCTGGGAGAGTTGCTGCAGATCCTGTCCGCCGAGTGGTGGGAATGGAGACGGTGCGGCCCACAGAACCGGCGCCCCGTGTGCACCCTCCCCATCCACTTTACCGACGTGCAGGGTAAATGCGGGACGTGCGGCAACCCCACCAGCGCCAACCAGCACCAGGGGTGGTACGTGAAGGGGAGCCCTGAGAGGTTCCAGACCCTGCAGGTGCTTGTGGATTCTGCGATGCGATGCGAGACGAGCACCGCATTCACATGTGCGGACAAGAGCTGCCTGGGGAGATGCAGCACCACGACGACCACGATGTTTGTCGGGGGAACGCTGCTGCTGTGGGTGACGCGGCTGACTGACAAGGGCGGTGGCCACACCTTCCTGTCGTCACAATGCGATGTGCCGCTGCAGCTCGAAATCGCCGACATCTTCGGGTCGGTCAGGAGGGCGACCTTCACCCTTGGTGCCTGCGCGGTGCACTCCGGGGGGGTGAGTGGCGGGCACTACACCTGCTACTCCTACAGTCCTGCGGCGAAGGCCATGTTTCTGCACGACGACGCGTACACGAAGCAGGTGGACATCGCGGAGTCCCTCGAAGTGATGCGGACACACGGCGTCATGTTCCGGTACGACCGGACACCGGACAGCTGCACCGAGGAGTTCCGCATCTCGTGGGTGGGGCTGCTTGATTTGCTGCGGGCTGACGATGAGGAATCCCACCGCAACGTGCAGAGGCTGTTCCCCCCTGAACAGCGCCAGCAGCAGGAGGAGGAGGAGAGGCGGCAGCGGGAGCTAAAGAGGCAGAAGGAGGAGCAGGAGCGGCTACGCCGCCAGGGCAAGCATGGTGGTAAGGGTAGCAAGGGCGGTAAGGGTGGCAAGGGTGGCAAGGGCGGCAAGGGCGGGAAGAAAGGTGGGAAGGGTGGCAAGAAGGGTGGTAAGGGTGGTAAGGGCGGGAAGAAGGGGCAGCAGTCGTCGTGAAGCCGCACAAGAGGCACGAGGGGTTCTATGTGTATTCTGCCAGTCCCTACCCGAGACTGCAGGCATTTTCATGCTTGCTGACCCCCATTCCAATGAGTGACTGCGAGTGTGTGTTTCGAACAGCTTCCAGTGTTGTTTATCTCCTCAGGGCCTGTCTTCTCGCAGCCAAGGGTGCTTTGCTCCTGTTGACCTGTGTTTCGTATTCATCCGATGCAGGAGACCTACTGATGCAGTATCTCATGTTGTGTGAGTCAATCTTGGCCTGCTTTTCCCTAATCGATTCTGGCAGGATGCGAATGACCGAGCAAGATGATCGGTGATGTGAGTCACCTGCAGCCAGCGGCCCCTGCCCCCCAACCTGCCCCAATCCCCCACCCGAAGCCGTGATCATCTAAACTCCGCATTGCCAGCCACCCCACCCCAGTGGCCACACACACAGACCAATGTGACCCCCAGCATACAGAGAGCAGGTTCCATGGAGGTCCTTCTGACAGGGAAGCCGTGACAAGGCCCCATTCGGGCGTGAATTCCATGTGGTGGGCCCTCCTCGCATCCGCTCGTCATGTGGGTGTGATTCCGGAGTCGTGTGTTCGGTTGCATTCCTGTCGACCACCTCGGCGGCCCACATTTTCGGGTGAAAACCCCGATTTTGGCAGAGTCGGAGGTGTTCCGGGGGTGGTGGGGCCCCAAAACGGGAGAAAAATGCACCAATATTTTTGCCCAGAAAAAAGTTTGTGAGAAACGGCTGGAAAAATCACAGCTTGCCACCCTCTACTCTGGAGCCCTCGTCTGCCACCGCGGTAGCTTATGTTTGGTCCGCCTCGCCGCTCGTCCTGCAGTGGGTCCGCGGGGTCGGGTTTTCGAACCGGGGGATTCTCCGGAGCAAGGCAGGTTCTGACGGGGGAAACCCGGAGCCCGATGCTTTGGATGATTTCGAATCGTTTCTCGGGGAGATGGCTGCGGCTGGGGGTTGCGGTGGCGGTGGTGGTGTCGACAACAACCCCCCCTCCACCTCACCCGGAACAGCCGTTGGAGGAGCGACCAAACCACTCAAACGAGAGCAGGATCCGAACCCCACACCGCCCTCCTCTGACAACCCTGCGGAGAAGGATGGCACTGCTTCCGCCTCCGCCCCTGCCTCTACCCTGCACAGCCCTCCAGAGGAGGCAGAGCCAGCCCCTCCAGAGGGGAACCCTTCCCCCGAGAGCCCTGGATGTGTTGAGGAACAGCTCTCACCCAACCCCGGGCTGAAGGCATCGGCTTTAGGAGATGTGGGCCTTCGGGAAGGGGCCTCCTCCGTCACCTCGGAGTCGGACCCGGTGTCGCAAAATGGGTCTTCTGCGGGTGGCGGTGGGGGTAGTGGTGGGGGTGGGGGTGTCACCGGGGATGCCCTTGGTGGAGCCGCCGCCTCCACCAGCCACAGCAAAAGAGGGGCGCTGTGTGTCTACTCCATGAGGCCTCCTTCGCCTGAGTGGGCATCTCCCTCACCGCCTTGGATGGACTTCATCCCGCTCTGCAGGGATCGGATTCGCGAGGAGCTGGCGGAGCTGTGCATCCTCACCCTCGGCTGTACCTCCAACATCCACCATGCTCTAGTCGGTGCCTCGTGGGCCCGCCCCGGGGCAACTCCCCAGACATCCCAGGGGGGTGGTGGCGAGTCGTCACCCCAGGGCGGCACGTCGGATCCGTGGGTTGCCCCATTCAGCTGGCCTGAGGGAGGTGTGTTTTTCCCCCAAACTTCTCCTCAAAAAAGCACCTCGCAAAGCCCGCAGGGGGTGCCCGAGGGTGGGGTTGGGGACAGCGGCGCAGCTCTTTCCGACACAACCCCAAACGTGAGAGACGGAGGCAGCGGAAGCAGCGGGGCAGATCCCCCCCCAGGGGGCGATGCCTCCGGAGGTGGTGCGCCGACAGATCTGGTCCTTCTCCCCATGGGGCCCCATTCTCCTTCGCATCATGCTGCAGAGGCATCTCCAGGCGGGGGCGGTGCTGCCAGCAGTCCCACGGGTGGAGGAGGTGGTGGTGGTGGTGGCGTCGCCGCCACCCCAACCCCAGCCCCTCCCCCCGCAGCAGCCCCGGTTGCAGATGGGGATGTCGTGGCGGAGGCGATGGCGTTGCACTGCCTGACGTATCACCCCAGGTTGGGGCACCACATCCTTCTCTGCGACCCGGAGAGCTTTCGGCATGGGGATAACGGAAAGTCCGCAGCATGCACCTCGGAGAATCGGGGCACCGTTGTCTGCGGGGAGGTGTTTGACATGAGGGACGACCTACACACGAGAGGGAAGCTGGGGCAGCAGCAGCACCACCACCACCACCACCACCACCTCCAACCCGCTGCGCCGGGGGGAGGTGATGCCACGAGGGAGAAGGCAGACGAGGCGTCGTCGCCACCGCCTTCTCCTTCTCCTCTTCCTCCTGCCCCGGGGTCACTTCCGCAGGCCCCGCTGGGCGATGGAGGTTCTGGCAGCACCACCACCACCCTGGCGATCAACTTTCTTTACATAGAACCTTCCGGACGACGCGAAGTACAAGACCACCGCGCTGCTGGAGGACGAGGGGTTGATGGACCTGCAGCACATGTGCGGCTGGTGCCCCACTGTGGGGTACGGTGCACTGCTGGCGGAGAAGGTGCGGGAGTTTCCTTTTGTGAGCGAGGAGCAGGCGAAGGCAGCATGACGCGATGGCGCCTTCCCTTGCTGCTGAGAGAGAGAGAGAAATGTGGTTTCAGAAGAAGGGGGCGGAGGCTGTTGTCAGTCAGTTATTCTAAGCAAACAACCCCTTCAACAGTGCGGTGCAGGAAGCTCCGGCTGACCACAAGAGAAAAGGGCACACACAGGTGTAGAGAATTGGGCCTGGATGCAAACGGGGGTTGATGGTGGGTGCGTGCAATGTCTGGGTTGGACTGAGTATCCCTTGCATCTCCGTTGGCGAGGGCAAGCCAAAACCGAACTGGCATGCCGTGCTTTGTCTCCGAGGCTCAACCCTCCGTTATGTGTGCAGCGGTCCTCTCTGAGACAGGTGCAGACCTCACCTGCACATCCCTGCGCCCACTCGGGGCAACAGCTCCTCCGAGGCAACCGACGCAGCATCCCGTCCCAGGCCTGGCGATTGCCCCGAAGACCCCAGCAAACTCTTCTGCAGATCCTATGTTTCTGGTGCATCTGACCCACCTCGCACCCTTTCTGGAGCTTCCCGGTGAATCCCTCCGGGAGCCGATGACGCCGTTGCTGGCAGACTGTGTGTCGACGTGAGGGCGAGACACACGAACTAGATCGCCCAACTCCTCCCCCCTGCACCCTAGCTTTTCCCAGGAGGGATTGAGTACAGCCTCTCCTCCCGCGTTGCTTCCTGCCAGCCCTGGGCCTGTGTCGGTTATTGTCTGACTCGTATGCATCCGTCGCCCCACGCGAGAAGTGGTTGCCCACATTACCAAGCCAGCTTGTTAATCAGCGCTGCTGCGTCTCAGGAGGTCTATAGGCTGCAGGAAGTACTTGCGATTGATTCCTAGTTGGGCTTATGCCCGTCTGACCTCTTGCCTTGGAAGGGGAAGTGCACCAGCCGCCACTCAGCGCCCTTCACCAGGCCACTGAGCGCTCTCCCCCCGGTACGTTTTGCCTTGCTGGCCAACTGGAGACTCTGCAGGATGACACCCCGCCCCACCTGACCTCCTCTGGCGTCGATTTGTGTTTGCTGTTGTGTTGCTGTTACTCACCACACCTACCACACTCGGACCTCCCACACGTGTACCTTTTTCGTTGAGCGCGCACCGCACCGACCACAATAGGGGGAGTGTTCCTCTCGACTGCACCCTCCACAGACAGGGTTTCCAGCGGGGAAGTGTGGCTGGGTTTCCTTCACTGTCACAGCAGGTGCAGTCGCAGAGATGAATATGCTATGCGGGCTCGGCCGACAGATGCGCACGGCCGTGACAGCGCTGAGTTCCACCCCAACTCCAGTGAAGGTGAAGCCAAAGGTCCTGCACCGTAGTGTTGTCCCAATCAAGGGCTCGAAGACCGGCCGTGTGGCGGCCTCGATACTGGCACACCGTGACATCGCGGCGATGAGGATGCACGAAGCGAAGGACCGGCTCATCGAAGGTGTGCCGTATGTCAGGCGGAGGCAGGGCTACAAAGCTCTTGCTGCACACATCAACACCCCGCAAAAATCTGGCGGCCGCTTCTCCCTGCCGTGCAACACAGGCCCGAGAGGCTCGGGGAAGACTGTGCTCCAACGTCAGAACATGCTGCAGGCAGCGCGTGACTTCGGGTTCTTGGCGGTGGAGATTGAGTTCAACGGGATTCAGCCTCTTGACGAGTTCGAGACGGAAGCAAACTTCGCCGGGCTCGTTGCCAATCGAATCTTGTGCTACCTGCCGGAGTACGAGGACGTGGAGTGGTCGGAGTGCTTGCAAAAAATTGAAGAAGACTTCTCTGACTGGAAGGCCGCGGATCCACGGAGTGATATTGCGAAAGCAGTGCAGGTGCTGAAGGAGGCGCTGAACCACGAGGGCCCCGTGCTGCTCGCAGTGGACGAGCTGGTCATGGCCCCCGGCAACGGAAAGGTGAACCTGTCCGCTCTTTGTGGGATCCAGGACAATTCGCTGCGCACCGGCGACGCCAACGACAGGATCTTTCTTGCCGTATCTGTGTATAACCTCGTGGACCTGGGGACGTTCGTCACCGGTTCGAAACGCGAGCTGGTGCACCAGCAGCTGCCACCCATCCTGCCGTTGTTGCTGGACTCGGAGATGAAGGAATGCTTGCCGCCCTGGCTGCAGGTCTTCTTCAACGAGGAGAGGCGTAAGGAGGTGCCGGCGCCGAAATAAATCGGAACTGTCGCGACGCTGCTGACCGAGAGCGGAGGTCACCCGCGACGGGTCGAAGCCCTGCTGCGTGAAGTGGAAGCGATCAGCCGCGAGGTGCGGGGCACCAATGCGACCTCCACCGGGCCTGAGCAGCTGCTGGTGTCGCAACTGCAATCAGTGGCTGACCACAAGAAACAGTGCCTGGAAGCGATGAACGCCAAGCTGGATCTTCGTCACGTGGGGAGAGACCTTTCAGATTTTGTGCTGGAGAGTGATGACAGAGATAGAGTTTCACGTGTGCTGCTGAAGTACTTGTTTACAACGGTGAACATGCAGAGCCGCCAGGCACGGATTCTGCGGTCCGCAACCACGTACCACTACCAGTTGGTGCCGCATGGCTCTGGTCACGTCGGGTACCTCCCGCTGCCTGCACTGCAGGAGTTCTGTGAGGTACTGAAGAGGATCAACAACAAGGAGGTGAAGTCATATGTTACACACGCGATACGTGTTGCGGACGCCAACCTTTCCACCACCCGCAAGGCGAAGCAGAGGAGCACTCACTTCGAGAAGGGCATGTTCCACGCACTCTGTGGAGCGGCCCTTGCACAGGATGGTCTCACAGCGGACATGTTTCGCCATCCACCAGGGAACCTGCCAAAGACCAGCTGCACAGAGCTCGAGTGGGTTGAAGACGTCAAGCTCTTCCCGCTTGCAGTGGAGGCCGGGAAAGAAGAAGAAGAAAAGAAGCTTCGCATATGTGACAAAAAGACGCTCCGCCGCATCTTGTCAGTCGGTGCGCTCAACAAGCAAGGCAAGTCGTTCACAGGACTCGCGTTTGTTCCGACGGACAACTGGAATACGTGTGACTTTGTGTTGGTGCTGCCGACCGCGGACACGAGGCGTGCGGGGCGTGTTGTGTTCGCTGTGCAGTGCAAGCACTGGCAGGGGGAGCTGTCGGGCGGGAGCGGCCTGCACTCTCTGGCATACTTCCGCTACGGGCGGCACTTTTTCGAAGCGGACCACGTGTACCCAAAGAAGAAGACAGCGGCCGAAAGGTATGCTCACTCGTCGCCACTTTCCGTGTCCCGAACCGCATGTGTCTTCACAGTATCCTGACACCCGAGAGCAGTGACTTTTTGTTTTGCCGGATTTGGCGCACAACAAACTGGTGGGGTGTTTTTTGAGAGGGAAATCGATATTTTCCCCGTGCGGCCCCACGCGGGGAAATTTTGTGTGGGGGATGAAAACGGGCCAAAAAAGGCTGAAACCCCTGCATACCTGAATATAACACAGGCTCTCAAATTCGTTCCGGAAGAAGTTCTGCAAGCTCGTCGAGCAAGACAAGGACTCGGACACGAGAGTGGTGTTTGTGCTGGCGACGGTGAATGATGTCATGCTGGCGGATGTGGATCCGAACGTGTTCAACGGGGTGAACCTTCCGGACGACGCGAAGTACAGGAGCACAGCGCTGCTGGAGGACGAGGGGTTGATGGACCTGCAGCACATGTGCGGCTGGTGCCCCACTGTGGGGTACGGTGCACTGCTGGCGGAGAAGGTGCGGGAGATGTCTTTTGTGAGCGACGAGGCGAAGGCAGCATGACGTGCAGGCGTTACTGATCAGGAATAGGTATGGCGGCTCGGCGGGTGTGTCGCACTCGACGTGTCGTGACAGGCAGAACCTGGCGAGTGCCGATCGAACCTCAGCACTAACAGAGGGAAGATAACTTGTCAGGAATAACCAGGAATGAATCAAGAACTGCAGCGCGACACTTGAAATCAGGATTTCCCAGCGCTGCTGGAGACGAGGGGTTGCCGGACGTGCAGCACGTGCATGTGGGGCTGGTGCCCCACTGTGGGGTACGGTGCACTGCTGGCGGAGAAGGTGCGGGAGTTTCCTTTTGTGAGCGAGGAGCAGGCGAAGGCAGCATGACGCGCTGGCGCCTTCCCTTGCTGCTGAGAGAGAGAGAGAAATGTGGTTTCAGAAGAAGGGGGTGGAGGCTGTTGTCAGTCAGTTATTCTAAGCAAACAACCCCTTCAACAGTGCGGTGCAGGAAGCTCCGGCTGACCACAAGAGAAAAGGGCACGCACAGGTGTACAGAAATGGGCCTGGATGCAAACGGGGGTTGATGGTGGGTGCGTGCAATGTCTGGGTTGGACTGAGTATCCCTTGCATCTCCGTTGGCGAGGGCAAGCCAAAACCGAACTGGCATGCCGTGCTTTGTCTCCGAGGCTCAACCCTCCGTTACCTCCCCACCCCCCACCCCAGGCCACTTCAGGTATCCACGGGAAACACAATACAAGCAGAACCCACCGCACCACCCCACCATGAGTGAGTCTGCACGTTGTTTTGTTGTTGTCCCACTGATGCGGTTTGGTTGTTGTCCCTCTGATGCTATGTCGTGTTATCACAGTGGCGAATACAGTGCCCGCCCTCGTACCCTCACCACGCCAACGGCTTCCAGTACATACAAAAAACGTTTACTCCTGCGACACTGTGAAGCCAGTCCCCTTGTGGTTGTGTAATCTGTCGCTGCGTCTGGCAGTGAGTTGCTGTCTGTGGTGGGGTGGGGGTGCTCCTCCTCCGCGGCGATGCCGCACAGACGCTGCCCCTCCGCTCCTCCGCTCTGAATGGTGCAGCGGTCCTCTCTGAGACAGGTGTAGACCTCACCTGCACATCCCTGCGCCCACTCGGGGCAACAGCTCCTCCGAGGCAACCGACGCAGCATCCCGTCCCAGGCCTGGCGATTGCCCCGAAGACCCCAGCAAAACTCTTCTGCAGATCCTATGTTTCTGGTGCATCTGTCCCACCTCGCACCCTTTCTGGAGCTTCCCGGTGAATCCCTCCGGGAGCCGGTGACGCCGTTGCTGGCAGACTGTGTGTCGACGTGAGGGCCAGACACACGAACTAGATCGCCCAACTCCTCCCCCCTGCACCCTAGCTTTTCCCAGGAGGGATTGGGAACAGCCTCTCCTCCCGCGTTGCTTCCTACCAGCCCCTCCGCACGCGAACTGATACTACAAGCAGAACTGGATGAACTACCTCCCCCCCCCCCCCTTTCTCCTTTGTATCCTCTGACCGGGCAAGACTCCCCCCACCCACCCACAGGAACCTCCTACCTACACACACAGCCCCACCTCGCACCCCCCACTCTCTCACCCCCCCCCCCCCCCAGCGAGGAGGGTTTTGGGGGAACCCCTGAGTAATGCATTGTTAGAAGTGCGGTGACGGGAAACCCCCCCCCCCCCCCCGGATCCCATGCCAACCGACACACCGCCAACCGGGGCCGAGATGCCGCTGCAGCAGGATGCAGGGCAGGCGGCGGGTGGCACCACAGAGGAAGCTGCACCCACCGCCACCACCACCTCCTCCTCCTCCACCACCGAACCCCCACCCGCTGAAGCTGGCGGAGGCAGCGGGGTCGCAGCAGAGGGAGAAGGTGGGGGAGGGGTGCCGGATACATGCAAGGTGCCCCCCTACTCGACTGGGGCAGCGCTTCCAACGCCGCACACCTCCTCTGCTGGGGGAGGGAGGGCTGTGGGGGTGGCGTCCGAGCTGCGCGTCGGGTGTGAGGTGCGTGTCCCGCGGTGCGACGCCCTGATCCGGAGCATGCGCTGCTTCAGCAACGAGGAGGTTGTGAAGGTGTTGGGCAAAGTCGGGGTCGTTTCCCGCCTCCTCCCGAGCTCCGCTGTGGTGGACTACGGCACCGCCTCCTTCCCATATGACTACAGCGTGTTCCCCCCCGGGGTCACACGCAGGTGCTACGAAGGCTGCCCCCTCTCGGAGAGCCGCAACACCCCCTTCATCTGCACCTCCTGCAACTCAGCCTATCCCTCCTCCGCACCCCACAAGCTCTGCGAGACGCACGCCTTCCACATCTGCCAATACTGCTGCGGGAACCCGCACCCGCTCTCCCCAGGATGTTATGTCATCAAGGGCCCCACCTTCTCCCTCAGTGATACAGCTCTGGAGCCCTCGTCTGCCACCGCGGTAGCTTATGTTTGGTCCGCCTCGCCGCTCGTCCTGCAGTGGGTCCGCGGGGTCGGGTTTTCGAACCGGGGGATTCTCCGGAGCAAGGCAGGTTCTGACGGGGGAAACCCGGAGCCCGATGCTTTGGATGATTTCGAATCGTTTCTCGGGGAGATGGCTGCGGCTGGGGGTTGCGGTGGCGGTGGTGGTGGTGGTGTCGACAACAACCCCCCCTCCACCTCACCCGGAACAGCCGTTGGAGGAGCGACCAAACCACTCAAACGAGAGCAGGATCCGAACCCCACACCGCCCTCCTCTGACAACCCTGCGGAGAAGGATGGCACTGCTTCCGCCTCCGCCCCTGCCTCTACCCTGCACAGCCCTCCAGAGGAGGCAGAGCCAGCCCCTCCAGAGGGGAACCCTTCCCCCGAGAGCCCTGGATGTGTTGAGGAACAGCTCTCACCCAACCCCGGGCTGAAGGCATCGGCTTTAGGAGATGTGGGCCTTCGGGAAGGGGCCTCCTCCGTCACCTCGGAGTCAGACCCGGTGTCGCAAAATGGGTCTTCTGCTGGTGGGGGTGGGGGTAGTGGTGGGGGTGTCACCGGGGATGCCCTTGGTGGAGCCGCCGCCTCCACCAGCCACAGCAAAAGAGGGGCGCTGTGTGTCTACTCCATGAGGCCTCCTTCGCCTGAGTGGGCATCTCCCTCACCGCCTTGGATGGACTTCATCCCGCTCTGCAGGGATCGGATTCGCGAGGAGCTGGCGGAGCTGTGCATCCTCACCCTCGGCTGTACCTCCAACATCCACCATGCTCTAGTCGGTGCCTCGTGGGCCCGCCCCGGGGCAACTCCCCAGACATCCCAGGGGGGTGGTGGCGAGTCGTCACCCCAGGGCGGCACGTCGGATCCGTGGGTTGCCCCATTCAGCTGGCCTGAGGGAGGTGTGTTTTTCCCCCAAACTTCTCCTCAAAAAAGCACCTCGCAAAGCCCGCAGGGGGTGCCCGAGGGTGGGGTTGGGGACAGCGGCGCAGCTCTTTCCGACACAACCCCAAACGTGAGAGACGGAGGCAGCGGAAGCAGCGGGGCAGATCCCCCCCCAGGGGGCGATGCCTCCGGAGGTGGTGCGCCGACAGATCTGGTCCTTCTCCCCATGGGGCCCCATTCTCCTTCGCATCATGCTGCAGAGGCATCTCCAGGCGGGGGCGGTGCTGCCAGCAGTCCCACGGGTGGAGGAGGTGGTGGTGGTGGTGGCGTCGCCGCCACCCCAACCCCAGCCCCTCCCCCCGCAGCAGCCCCGGTTGCAGATGGGGATGTCGTGGCGGAGGCGATGGCGTTGCACTGCCTGACGTATCACCCCAGGTTGGGGCACCACATCCTTCTCTGCGACCCGGAGAGCTTTCGGCATGGGGATAACGGAAAGTCCGCAGCATGCACCTCGGAGAATCGGGGCACCGTTGTCTGCGGGGAGGTGTTTGACATGAGGGACGACCTACACACGAGAGGGAAGCTGGGGCAGCAGCAGCACCACCACCACCACCACCACCACCACCACCACCTCCAACCCGCTGCGCCGGGGGGAGGTGATGCCACGAGGGAGAAGGCAGACGAGGCGTCGTCGCCACCGCCTTCTCCTTCTCCTCTTCCTCCTGCCCCGGGGTCACTTCCGCAGGCCCCGCTGGGCGATGGAGGTTCTGGCAGCACCACCACCACCCTGGCGATCAACTTTCTTTACATCGAGGGCGGCGCGGCATCGCCGCAGCTCAGCCCTGATAGAGTTGCCTCCTTTGGGATCGTCCAGGACCCCCCCATAGGATACCTCTCCACAATCCTGGGGACGACTTACAGCAGCTGCGGGATCCTCAGCGAGCCTGCCACCGGGGAGTGCTACTTCATGTCAAACGGCGGATTCAGCCGGCTCGGGATCCCCAGCCTTGTCACGGGGGACTGCGTCTGCATCACGCTGTGCAACGCAACTGGGGGCGGGAGGGCTGTTCCTCCACCAGCCTCCGCAGGGCAATTCGCAGGGGGCATGCCTACACCTTCGCTCCCCTCTGCTCCAGGGGGTGGGGGAGGTGGTGGTGGTGGTGGTGGAGTAGGCGGATCCACTACCACATCAAACCCTCCGTGCGCCGGCGCCGAGAGGCAGACCCGAATATCCATCTATGTGAATGGGATCCAAGTCGTCCCCTGCCCCGAAGGGGGGGCGGTGGGTGTGCCCTGCTCGCTCAAGCCTGACTTCAACGCGGTGACCTCCATCGAAGGGAGTTTCCGGTTTGGATTCTCCCTAACACACCCTGGGATGGAGGCGGTTGTCGATCCGGACCCCTTCTGCTTTGAGCTCAGCAAGCTCCGAGACGCCTTTCCGGTGAGGGAGGGATGTTTGGAGGTGGCGGAGGAGGCGGAGTGCATCACCACACCTGATGGGGCATGCTATATAAGGCAGAGGAGAGAGGTTTATGAGAAGGAGCTGTCGAGTTGGAGGGAAAACCCCAAGAGGGATCTGCAGTACCCTCCGAGGAAGAGTCATCCTCTCTGTGGGGGGAGTGATGGCGGCGCGGATGGGAGCAGCAGCAGCAGCAGCAGCAGTAGCACCCCATTCCGCTATTCGATGTGGAAGGACCCATCTCCAGAGGGCGTGAGATCCCTCTCCAGGTTTGGGCTCTCCGTCTCCCCGGATGGGTCCTCCCTCTCCAGGGATTCGTCATGCGGAGGGGCGGAGCCCCTCAGCCCCGCATCCGGCTCCCCCCTCCTCCCGAACTACCCCCCGATCGTCGCGCTGGACTCCCTACACCACCCGGTCCTCACAACACTCCCTGACAAGCAGGATGCGTCCGGCTCCCCGATTCCGCGCCCTCTCATCCGGAGGGATGTCGTCTGCGAGATCACCTGGAGAATTGACGAACTCTCATGGGTCACCAACAGCAACCCCCCCTCTGAGGCAGGCCACCCTGGGGGGTACGCCGGTGGGGGTGTTGGTGGAGGAGGAGGAGGAGGAGGACCCGCAGCAGCGGGGGGTCCTGCTTCAGGGTATATCCTGCTGGGGATTCTCGAGGAGTCTCCGGGGCTTCTCCTGCACCGGAGACATCTCGGGGCGGGGACGGAGTCGCTCTGTGTTGCGATCTCCGCAATGGGGACTCTTTTAACCTTTTCCGAAGCGCCGCTACGCCCACTCATCTTCCCGCCTCTGAGGAAGGGGGATACCGTGACAATATCCATGCTGGAGGATGCGCAGCTCTTCTTCAAGGTTAACGATGTTGTCATCTCCGAGGATTTCGCCGCGTCACACCCCTTCAGGTTTGTGATGTCCATCACAGCCCCCGGCGCAAAGGTCTCCGTTGTGCGGAGCCTCCCGAGCGAGCCGAGCCGGACCCTCCCGAGACGCTCCCTCTTTTGGAGCGTTTCAAAAACAGAGATGGGTTACATCACGGAGGATATGCTGACCCATCCTATCCAGCTCCACC
Organism: Rhynchopus euleeides; assembly: GCA_963210315.1. Taxonomy (NCBI): domain Eukaryota; phylum Euglenozoa; class Diplonemea; order Diplonemida; family Diplonemidae; genus Rhynchopus; species Rhynchopus euleeides. Next base: position 251,767 of record OY723299.1, on the reverse strand, counting down.
GGTATACCCTCCTGCAGAACGATTTCAAAAACACCATCAACGTGTCGCATCAGGGGAGGCGTGCCGTGAGCAGCGATGCCGGGTCCTCCACCGCCCTGACGACAACAGTGCTGCCGATCGGCGCGCCCGGCTGGGAGGAGGGCGACACCGCCACGATAAGATACAAGGTTTTGACAAAGGGTGGCTACATCCTCTTCGGGTTAGTCGAGAGCTTGGTTCCCCTGGTATACCGCGACAAGACGGTGGGTGTTGAGGGCCTGGAGGGGTGCGGCGTGCTAATCAACACTGAGGCAAGAAATTTCGTGATACAGAACGGGGTCTGCGAGCTCCTCCAGGGAATAACCTTGGCAAGAGGTGATGTCGTGTCCGTGAGTGTCGGGCTCGCCTCCGGGGCTGTCAGCTTTGCCCTCAACGGGGTTGAGATCGAGATGCAGACCAGGCTTGTTGTGGAGGGGAGGCACCGCTTCGCGGTTTCACTCAACGACGAGGGGTCCTCTGTGGAGATACAGCACCCCACTCCTGCAGAGGAGGCAGCGCTTGCCCTTCCGCGGGGCGGCGTCGCGCCGGCGGTGATCTGCAACAGCGGGGGGAGCAGCAGCCTCAGCATATGCGATGCTTCAAACCCGGACCCCCTCTTCCACTGCGCTTTCGAAACCCCCGATACACCCGGCTGGGGGGAGGCCGGTTTCGGCAGGGCTGCCGCAGAGCTGCGCCTCCCGGCAGCCGCAGAGAGCAGCAGCAGCAGCAGCAGCATCAGCGACCCCCTCAACCCGCACCCCTTTGCGGGCCCCGCGGCGCCGCCTGGGGGTGGCGGCACGCCGGACAGCGTGGCATTCCCGTCGCCTCCGCAGGGCACCGCATCCATTGCTACGCCCTCGCAGGAGGCTCTTGTCGCTTGGGGTGGCGGCACGCCGACCCAAACACAGACCCCTGGAGGTGGGGGTGGAGGTGGAGGTGTGCCCGGCAGCACCACACCCTCTGGCACCCCGCCGTTCTCCTGCAGCATCGACGGCGATGCGGTGAGGTATTCCGGGGTTCTGCAAACAAGCCATGAGGTGCGGACCCCAGCCCTCTGCAACGCGGTGCTCTATATGCACACCGTGTTCAGCCCCGCGATGCGGAGGGTCTTGGGGAGGGTGGGTGTGGTCTCCTCCATTGCGGACCGCGCCGTCACGCTGAACTACGGCTCCGACAGCTTCCCTTTTGCGTACAATGTGTTTCCCAGCTCCCTCAGGCGGGTCTGCCCACGCATGGCCTGCGCCCTCTCCTCCGACACCGCACATCCCTCCCCTGCTGAGGGCGCTGAGAAGGAGAAATCGACAACCTGCTCATCATGCCTGGTTCACATCCCAGAAGGGGCTCCCATCCGCCGGTGCAGGCTTCACAGCTTCACGCTGTGCTTCTTTTGCTGTGGGGTGACTGAGAAGGCCCTCGTCGGATCGAAGGTGACCCGCGGTCCCACCTGGGCATGGGGGACACAGGATGGGGATTCCTACTCCCCTGGCACTGTCGTGGCGGTGGAGCCGGGGCATTGCCTTGTCCGGTGGAGCTGCGAGGGCATCCGCCTCCGGGGTGCGACATCCCGTCACCCCAACCCGGTGTGCCTGCACGGCTTCAACAGGCTGCACTGCTTGGAGGGGCCCGGGGGCGGCGGCGGCGGGGTTGGGGTTGGGAGCCCCCCCGGCGCAGCTGTTTACCGCTACAGGATAGGCGAGGGGTTTCAAGACGTGCAGCCGTTCCGCAAAGGCTTTGGGCAGATCGACACAGAGGTTGAGATGCGCCGCTGCAACGACCAGGAGATTGTCCTCCGCGAGATGCTCGGAGTCATCCCGGGCTACATCGCACCTCTCCCCGGCGCCAGGGCAGGCTCAATTGATGCCCCGAGGGGGGAACGGGGCGAACAACCACCACCAGGTGTTGCCGCAGGAGCGTCGTCTCCACCATCCCCAGCCTCCGTCGACCTCGTCCCCCTCGGGCTGCCTGCGGCAGCAGGCGGGGCGCAACCCTCCTCGGCAACCTCGCTGGCATCGGGTGGGGATAGAGCCCCGCAAGCCCCCCCTCCCGTTAAGCTGGTAGGGTTCACCTATGAGTCCCGACCCTGCCTGTTTGCCGACGGCGCGATTGTCTCGACGGGCGATCCGACAGCAGGGACACCCCCTTCGGTCATCGCGGTGTCCGCCGGGCTCTACCCCCTTTCACAGCCTGTGGAATTCACGGTGCAGCTCACGAGGCTTGGGGTGGGCGCCTCCTGCGGGCAGCAGAGACATCGCCACCACCACCACCACTACGACTCCGACAGCGGCAGCGATGATGCGGAGGGGATTGGTGGCTGGGGTGGGGGAGCATATCCAGCGTATCCTGAGGAGGAAGCTGGGGGTGGGGGTTTTCTGACCTGCCCCGCGGTATCCCTTGGGATTACGGAGGGGTATGTCGCAGGGAGTGGTGGTGGTGGTGGTGCGGCACAGCAGACGCAGACACAGACCCCTTGCAGCAGCCCACCAGGTGGGGGTGCCGCGGGGCATTTTCTGTCGCCGGGGCAGCCGCCTCCGCTGGCCCTGCAGCAGCAGCAGCATCAGGCCCACCAGCAGCACCAACAGCACCAGCAGCATCAGCGCTATGAGGCAGTCAGCGCAACCCCCCGGGTGCTCGCGGGGTTTTCCATCCTGTTCCCCAAGGCTCAGCAGGGCAGGAGGCCCCACCCCGCCGGGCTCGTCGTGACAGCCCCTCCGGCGCAGGAGGGGGGCTCCGCCGCCGCCACCTCCGCTTCCTCCACCTCGTCCTCCGCAGCATCCACGCCGTCGTCGCCGCCGATCCCAGGGGGGTGTGGTGGCGGCGCCACCTCACCGACACCCTCGCAGCAGCAGCAGCATCAGCAGCCCGCCCCCTACATCCCTTTGGGATCTATCAGCGAGGGGGATCTCCTTTCCGTTGCTGTCCTGCCGGAGGAGGGTGTGGCCTGCCTGCTGCTGAACGGCGCCCCGGTTGCCCGTGTGGCTCTGCCTGGGGTGGCGGGCGGGGGGGGTGCCCCGAGCCCCGCCTCGGCTGCGCTGGGGGAGATGGCTGCACCGCAGCAGCAGCAGCAGCAGCACCATCCCTCCCGCAGCGTGAGGCTTTGCCTATCCCTTCACGGCTTCCCCGATACGATCGCGACTGTCATGCAGCCGGGGAGGTGCATCCCGCTGCCCTCTCCCACACCACCGCCACGCCTCCACGAAGGGGCAGTCCTCCGATCTCTCTTAGAAGGCTGCCTCCACCGAGTCTCAGGGCCTGCCTGGCAATGCGGCGGAGCCGCTGCCCCGCAGCGGCTCCTCCGGCCTGCGTGTAGCAGGAGCAGGTCCCCTGAGCCTGGCGCTGCCGCGTCGCTCTGCGCATCCCTCGGGGTTGGCATGGTGTTGCCGATAGCGGAGGTGGCTGGCGTGATGGAAGGGCTTGTCGTTCTCCCCGAAGGTGGAGGGGAGCGGGGCCTGCTCGGGCTCTACGGTGCCTCCCCAGGGGAGGGGGCGTGCGGTGCCAGGGTGCATTGGGGGTGTGTCGCTGCGGCGCTGCAGCCAGCGGCGCAGTGTTTTGGGGTCGCGGGGTCCCAGGGGAGGTCGTTCCGATTCAAACCTGCAGAGCTGCGGAGGGCATTCCTTGCTGGGAGGGGCTTGGGTGCGGAGGAGGATGAGGAGGGAGGGAGCGGGCGGATTGACAAAAGAGGTGGTGTCCTCCCGGTGAGCCTGGTGTCCGATGTTTCCTTCGAGGTTGACAGCATGCGGTCCGCAGAGTTTTCCTTACAGCTCGCCGTGGCTGCGGAGCAGCCTGGGGCGCCGACCGGGGGTGCAGAGGGCGATGCAGCGGTTGCACCACCTCCTCTCTCCATCACAGTCGGGGTTGTGAGGGAGGACGCCCTCACCGCGACACCTGCTCTCGCGACCTCTCTGATTGGCGACAAAGACTTCCCTGGATCTATGGGGCTGAGAGCTGCCTTCGGCAGCCCTACCATTGTTTCTGCTGAGGGATGCGGTGGTGGAGGTGGTGGTGGCGGTGCGGCACACCTCCTCTCTCTCACCGCAAACCAGGATGGCGTGGGTGTGCCGGTTGCGGTGCCATGCTGCGCCTCCCAGTCCCCACCCCAACCCCCCGCCGACGAGACAGACATCACCATCTGCCTCACCGAGTTCGGAAGGCTCATCTTCTCCATCAACGGGGAATCCTCCCACTCCGATTGGGTCGTCGACGCATACAGACCAACACCCACACCAACACCCACCACCCCCACGCCGCGCCCCCCCTCCCGGGGGGCGCGCGCGAAGGGGGGCCCCGGCAGCCCCGCCGCCGCTTCTGAGATCCCAGCCCCGCGCCCCGCGCGGTATCGCTTTGCGGTGTCTCTGGGGGTGCCGGTCGGAGGGGCAGGTGAGGGGATGCCTGCCTCAGTCGACATCAGCCTCGGTGGGGTGACGTACCGCAGCACCGATGCGGAGGAGGTGCGTTGCTGGGGGGAGGCGCAGGCTGCTGCTGCGCAGCAGCAGCAGATCAACCCAACCCCAACGCTACCCACAACAGATGGCGGTGGTGGTGGTGGTGGGGCCAACAGCAGCAGCAGCAATCCGCAGAGGAGGCTCCCAGAGGCAGCGGTGCTGCCAGCGCGTCCGTCGTCTGCCCCTGCGGGGGTGGGCGGCAGCCTCGGGATGCGCCGGAGGAGGTGGAGGGGCATGGCACAGCAGCAGCAGCAGCGGGAGCAGCAGCGCCAGGCCGCCTCGCGCGCCTCCCTCGGCAGGCCCGACGCTGCGGCAGCCGCGGCGGCCGCAGCGGCAGGGGGGGCGGATGCGGGGGGGCAGGGCGGCACCACGGTGACACCTGCCGCAGCCGCGCGGGCGCTCCGCGCCGCCGGCGCCGCTGGGGGGCGCGCGGCGGCGGAGGGGGTCGACGACGGCGCACCCCAGGCGGAACCCACTGCAACCGATGCTGAGGCGGAAGCAGACGCGGGCCACACCGCCGGCGGGGGACTTCTTGATGCAGCCGCCGTGGCAGCACACCGCCATTTCACAGGGTGGGGCAACCCCAGGAAAGAAGCTGCAGGGGCCACCGATATCACGGGTGGTGCCGGCGGCGGGGCTGGGCTGGGGCTGCGTCTGGGTCTGGATCTGTTCGGCGAGATGGGGGGTGATCCCACCCATGCCGCTGCCCAGAGCGCCCTCCCGGGGGTTGCAGCAGCCGCTGCTGCCGCAGCCTCCTGCGGGTCGTACGGCGAAGGGGGGTATGACGATGTACTCCCATACACCGGGACACTCGAGAAAGGCGCCCAGGTTAAGGTCTACGCCTCTGCAGCTGATCCGCTCTGGTCCCCCTCGCAGTTTCTCTCGAACTCCCTGGCTGCCGCAGCTGCGAACTACGGGGTTCTGTATGGGAAGACCGCGACAGTCGTGTCGCTCACCCGGAGGGTCGTCGGGGTTCGGGTGCTGGACCTCAAGGGGATCGTCGTCCCCATCGAATACCCCTATTTCGCGCCCGACCTGCAGAGGGCATGCCACCACCGCAACGCATGCGATTTGGACCACATCACCGTGGCGCACACCACAGCCTGCTCCTCCTGCAGGACTGTCCTCCCAAAGGGCACCCCAGTTGCAGCTTGCGCGGAACACCGCTTCACCCTCTGCGGATTCTGCTGCGGGCGCCCCGTCTCTGTGTCGGTCGGGATGACAGTCATCCCCGGCCCGACCTACCAAGGCCCCCTGCAGCAGGGCAGTGTCCTGGAGGGGACTGTCCAGGCTGTGAACCGCCGGGGGGTCTCCGTGTTCTGGACAGAGACAGACGCTGTGACAGGGGAGGTGCATCCTGGGTTTCTGGAGACATCTCATAGGGGCATCCCCTGCCAGGATGTGATCCCGCTGGCGGGGGGGAGGGATTTTGACTTCATCCGGAATGACACGTACCTGCGTGTCGCCTTTGAGGTGGACGTGGCTTCCAACAAGCTTGTGGAGCGGGACCCGGCACACCCTCCGTGCAGCCGGTATGGGGCGTGCGGTGGTCCACTTCCGCAGAGCTTTACATTCCTCAGCTTGGATGAGTCGCTTTCAAAGAGCGTATCCCTCAGCGACGACCTCACCCGGGTGGAGAGTGAAACCGACCTGAAGGCGACTGTCATCACTGAGGAGGAGATATCACCGGAGGGAATCACATCGCATATAGACTGCTCCGTGCGCCTCGACATCCTCGGGGGTGACAAGGGCACCGCTTTCGGGGTGTTTGGGCATATCCCTCCCGCATATCACAACGCTCCGCTGGGGTCTGATGAGTGTTCCGGATCGGTGGTGATACTCAACACAGCGCAGAGCTGTTTTGTGGTGAATAACGGGGTGGGGACGGCGTGGATCTCGACGCCGATCGCGGAGGGGGATATTCTGACATGCCGTGTGGACCGCTGCGGGCGTGTCTGGTTCTTCGTGAATGGGATCCTCATCAGCGCCCTCCACGAATACTCCGTGGACCACCCCTTCCGATTCGCCGCGCGGCTGATGCACAAAGGGGACGCCATGTCGCTTGTGAGGTACAACCTCCTGCAGCACGTCCCGGCTCCCCCGCTGCACGACGCGGTTTCCCTCCTCCCAACACCCCCGCCACCCCATGCGGCTGCCGGGCGCAGCCGCACGGCCTGGGCGGGTGACGGGGGCGGGGTGGGGGCACCCGCCACAAGCTTCCGCACCGTGCAGAAGGCGATGTTCCGCACCGCGACACCGTCTGTTGTCTACACCTTCTCCGCGGGGGGGCGGAATGCTGGCGGGGCTGCTGGGGCTGCACCTCCCCCCGCCGCATCGGCAGTGCAGCGCGATGTCGCGGCTGCCCTGATAGCCTTTAGGAAATACGCCCTGCCGCACAGCCACCTCCACCTTATACACACCCTGTCGGTGTCGCCCAGCGAGCTGAGCGTTGTAGTGGAGGATTGCCGCACAACACTGAGGGAGCATGTCGATGCGATCTACGCAGCAGCCGCAGATGCGGGCGGTGTGGCAGCGCAAGGCACCTCCTCCTCCACCACCTCCACCCCCCATGCCGCTGCCCTCTCCTCTATCTGTGAGGGGGGCGCAGAAGCTGCTGGCGGGGTGGTGGAGGGTGGTGAAGGAGGCAGGCCTCCCGGCGCGGCAGCCCCCGCAGCGCTGCGCCGCGTCTGCGAGTCACTCCTGCACGCCCTGATCGATCTGGAGTGCAGGGGCCTGCCCCACGTCCCCCCGGACCCCTGCGAGAATGTGTTTGTCGCAGACGGGGGGTGTCTGAAGTTCCGCTACCAGATCCCCTGCTCGGGGGACATGGCAGAGGCGTTGGGGGTGAAGTGGGACCTCACAGCGGCTCCTCCGGACGCAGGTCCCCTCAAAAGCAGGCGGAAAGACCTCCTTGGATTTGTCTCGGTTCTGCACATGCTGTATGGGGTGGATGCGGAGGAGGAGGCGGCGGGGGCGGAGGAGGAAGAAGATGGTGTCCCCCAGCTGCCGGAGCCGATGGCGGAGCTCGCGGAGTTTCTGGTGGCGGCGTGCGGGGATGAGGGGTGTGCCGTTCCGGGGTTTGCGCAGGTGCTCCGGTTTGTCGAAAAGGCGTTCTGATTTTCGGCAGAGGGGGTCTTCGCTGGTCGACAAACTTCGTCAGTTTTCAGCCAATTCAACAGGAAATGCACCAAAATACACTGACGATCACCCCGTAGCGAAGACCCCCAGAGAGAGAAAGAAAGACAAACCACGTGGGGAAATGGGAGGGGGGGTTGGGGGCTTGGAGTGGGAGGGGCTGAGTACACACTGTTCTTTTCGATCACCCGCAAAACGACGGATGGTGTGTGTGTCGGGGAGGGGGGTGGGAAGGGGGGGGGGGGGGGCACACGGTGCGCGCATGGCGTATCCTAAAGATTTTCACTCCAATAAGCTTCTCCAGATTTTTTTTTACTCAAAACGAAATAACGGATGTGTGCGTCCTGTCATCAGCTCGCTGTGTGTGACTCAAGAGAGTGCTGAGTTGAGAGGCGTCACTAAGGGTGGCCCACCGTGTGGGTGCACTGCCCAGGCTGCACCACAAGTTGTCAAAGAGCTGAAAGAAACCACGTCTTGTTCTGCATTCGGGATCTCATAGAGGTGGCAAGGGCTGCCCCCTGCGTGTGAAGGGCTTATTTATGCAAGAGGGGTGGGGCGCTTGCTGCGAACCGCCCGCCCAAGACACAGAGAGGGGAGGGGCTCGTGAGAAAGCGTGTGGCCCATGCCTGTGCCTGTTCACGCAGTTTGTATCGTCAGAAGGGCGAGGGTGCCGTGGTTGCGGTGTTTGATTTTTCTAACAATAGTGCCAGGGTGTGGCCTTGTGCCCGCGCCGGCGACGCCTGCCGCGCGGCGCTTCGGCTGGCCCTGCATGTGTGGTGGTGAGGCAGTTGCCGCAGTTGGTGTGATGCCCCGTGTGCCCCGCCCCTGCCATTGCGTGTCAGTTGTGTTTGTCGCGGTGCCGTGCTGCCGAGTTTTTGTGTGTGCGCCAGTTCACACACACCGCCCTGTGCAGCCGACTGTTACCACTAAACTTAAGTCGTGACAACGATGCGGCGGTGTGCGGCGGTGCTGGGCATGGCCCTTGCGGTGGCGGCACAGCCGGAGGTGACGCTGCCCGGGCTGGGCAAGCTTGCCGGGTCTGTGAAGGCGACGCCTTCGCAGGTTGACGTCGAGCAGTACCTGGGTGTGCGGTACACACAGGCACCTCTGGGGGAGCTGCGGCTCAGGCCGCCCACCGACCCCCTGCCGTGGGAGGGGACGTACGACGCGACGCAGCTGAAGACGAACGTGTGCCCTGGGAGCTACTGTGAGTACGTGGGTGCCGTGGACACAGAGGACTGCCTGTTCCTCAACGTGTACACGCCTGTGGACGCACGCCTGCGCGAGGCGAAGCTGCCTGTGGTCGTGTGGATCCACGGTGGTGGGTTCGGCAGCGGCTGTGCCGTCGAGTACCCGGGTGAGCAGCTGGTGGGGTCGTCTGTGAACAGGGGTGAGCCTGTGGTGGCAGTGACCATCAACTACCGCCTGGGGCTGCTCGGCTTCCTGGGCTCCAACGAGCTGCGTGACAACGACACGAGCGCGTCGACGGGGAACTACGGGATGCTCGACCAGCGCAAGGCGCTTGAGTGGGTCAACCGGTACATCTCCAACTTCGGGGGTGACGCGAACCGCGTGACCATTGCTGGTGAGAGTGCCGGTGCTGCGTCTGTCAACGTGCACATGGTGTCGGAGGGCAGCTACAAGCTGTTCCACCGCGCCATCGCCCAGTCGGGGCTCGGTGCCAGCTTCGCGTCGAAGGAGCTGTCGACCGCTGAGGACACGTACGCGAAGGTCAAGGCGGCGCTCGGGTGTGCGGATGCGGCCTGCATGCGTGCCCAGCCGCTGGAGCGTTACGTGGAGCTGCGCCGGACGTTCGGGTCGTCGTACTTCAGCCCTGTGGTGGACGGTGTGGAGCTCACACAGGCGCCGTGGAAGCTGCTGCGCGAGGGGAAGTTCGCTGACGTGCCTGTGCTGACGGGTGCCAACCGTGACGAGTACGCGTACTACCTGATCTACTACTCCATGATCCCCAACCAGGCGACGGAGGCGAACTTCGATGCGCTGCTGCGCCCCGTGCTGCCTGCCGGTGCCGAGGGGGATGTGCTGCTGGCGGAGCTGAAGCAGCTGTACTCCAACGAAAGCTACACCTACCCCCCCGTGTCGGAGTGGGCGGGCCGCAACTACTGGTGGATGGCGACGATGCGCGCCGTGGGCGACCGCGTCTTCTACTGCCCGAACAGGTGGGGCGCACACGCCGTCGCGCGCGGGGCTGTCAACAGGTGGGGCCACCGCTCGTGGCTGCCGTGGCGCCGCTCCCCTGTGTACCAGTACTTCCTGACGCGCCCCACGCAGACGATGACGGTGCAGCCGGGCAGCGGGGAGGGCGCCTTCACCGCGCCCCACGCGTCTGACATCCCGTACTTCATGAACTGCTCGCTGGTGGGCGACTGCACGGACTACTACCCGCGTGACGTGTGCCCCAAGGCAGTGCCGGACCCGAACTGCGCCTTCGCCAACACCGAGGAGCAGAACCTGGCCAACCGCATGTCCTCCACCTTTGTGCGCTTTGCTGCTGGCGAGCACCCAGGCTTCCCCTTCCTGCGCACCTCGGGCCACAAGTCGGTGGACTACTCCGTCGGGCTGGACGTGTCCTGCGACGACGGTGGCAAGGGCTTCTTCCCCATCCTGAACAACAGGCAGGCGCAGTGCGGCTTCTGGGACGCGCGCGACCGCCCCACTGACGACACGACGGCACAGGCACAGAACGACGTCTTCCTGCGCCAGCACCTGAAGCTGTGATGCTGGTAGCTACCAGCCGCTGCAGGCAGCACCGCTCTCTCAACCCACATCCGCTGCTCTGCACATTATCGCTGCAAGGGGTACCGCGTCGGTGTCGTTTCTGCCGGAGTCATCCTGCACACAGCGCTTTGTGACGCGCCCATCTTGCTCGCTTTCCCCCCATTCACCCTTCTTTCATTCTCGACCCATATACCGTATACGTAAATATTATGGAACGTAAATATTATGGAACGGGCCCATTTTTGGCCGGTCCGTTCCATAATATTTACGTTCCAAAATATTTACAGGGCCAGTTGGGCCACTCGGTGGTGAGGACGGCTTGCGTCAGGAATCGCGCGAAAAGTGCACGAGTAGGTCTCGTCAGGGACTCTGTACGCCGTCCGATCACCTGGTCCAAGTCCCCGAGTCGCAGAAAGCCCTGTAAATATTATGGAACGAAAAAAATCTGGAACGCCAACCCACCAGCGTTCCATAATATTTCACGGTTTGCCCCCCGGGCGGGATCCCGGGCGGGCCCGGCCGGGTTCCGGGAAATTCCGGGATTCCCGGGATTCCCGGGATTTCCCGGCCGGGAATCCCGGGATCCCGGCCGGGAAATCCCGGGATGACCCCGGGGTATCCCGGGGTCATCCCGGGACCCCCCCGGGGTCAGGTGTAGGTGGGTGGTAAGATGGAGCAGAGCGACCCCCAGACACACACGGCGGGTGTCCTATTGGCGAAGCTGCGGAAGCAGTCGGCATCGACGACAACGCGGGAACAGGACAAACTTCTGGACAAGATGAAGGGCCTCTGCAAGGCCGCGGTGACCGAGGCGCACAAGGATGCGATTGCCAACGCAAAGACGTTTGGGGAGCTTTGCAGCTTGATGTCTGCAGCACACGCCGACATGAAGAGCACTCTGCAGGAGGCGGTGGCCATCAAACGTGCACCCCGGATCTACGACACACGCTTCGTCAGCATGCTCGACTGCGCGGAGCACTTTGAAGAGCGTGTCGCCATGCTGTACTCGTACATGGCTACCGGGATTGGCAATGCCTACACTCCCCCCACGTTCGAGAAGCTTGCTGTGCTGCTGAAGACCGTCGGTTCTGAGGCGCTTCAGGACATGCTGACGGAGTTCGTCCGTGCCGCGGCGCCGGTAAGAGCCGCTTTGTCGCGGTACAGCAACGCGCAGGCACCCGGGACGGTTGGATCGGCGACGATCTACGCGGAGGTGGAGGAGCTGATCGACATCCTCCAGAGGGCGAGCACGGGGGATGGACTCGCAGCCCGCGTGTCCAAGACCTCGGCAAGCACATCGGCTTCGACGTCACCGCGCCCATGTACCAGGCGTACACTTCGGCAGTGTCGGAGCACGAGGTCGGCTCAGAGAGGGTATTCTGGAAACGCCAGCTTACCAACGAGACGCTCAAGCCTCTTGCTGAGCGTGTGTTGTTTCTCCTCACCTTGCCCCCTTCCTGCACAGCACCTGACAGCGCACTCTCTGTCATGATGCAAGCCATCCCCGTGTGCCGGAGTGCTATGTCCCGCGACTCCCACGCAAAGCTCTCGCTCTTGGCCATCAATCAAGATGTGCGAGGTGCGTACGGCAAGGAGTGTGGCTTCCGGCGGACATTCCCGTCACTCCGTGTGAATGACGCTGAGAGTGACGATGAGGAGTGATTTGTCCGGCACAGTGTGTGCGTCCGTGTGTGTGTATATCGTATTCCTTGCTGTCTGTGTCTGACGTCTTGTTCTGCAGCTGTGAGACGTCGTATGATGCTGATTGCCCTCCGATGCCATCAGCTGCTTTGGAGTCACGAGGGTATTGTGGCTCCCTTCGGAGGTTGTTGTTGCAGTGCATGTACTGCTTTTGTGTTTGTAGTTTGCCGGATCAGAAAGTCAGGAGAAGCGAATCGCGCGGCGCCCCAGCCCCAGACCCCAGCCCCTGCCACTTGCCACTTGTGTGCTGCCTTCGTGTGTGCGCCTGTGCCTCCCTGTTCTGCATTTGGTTGCCCTCGCGGGTATCACGATACAGAGCAGTCCACCCCCTCCCCCCCCCAAAAATCGTTCGCATCATCTTGGCGCCCATTCCTTCCACTTTCTGTGGATGTGTTTGGTATTTCCGAACGGAATTTTCCAGCGTCAAGACTGATACCTCGCCGTTTTCGAGTCAGTCACTTCCACCGCCGCTGCGATTTGCGTACCGGTAGTTGTGCAGAAATGCTAACATTTAATTTGCTCTGTGGAACCTGGACTGCACCTTCTGGGATGTGAGTCTGTAGATAGTTGGACAGTTGCAGTACCCATCTGTTAGAAAGCTGAAAGGAACCTTGTCGGGCGATCAAGGACGACTGAGGGTTCAGTTTGAGTTTAATGTGGTCCAAGGGTACAACAGACATCACTGCTTGCAGATCCCTCTTGCTTGTCCCTCTGGTAACTTCCAACGGCTCAAACTCCTCGACTTCCTTGGGTGGGCATTTGCCATACCTGACGTAAAACAGTGATGCTTCGTGCTAGTGGTGAACCTGACGTTAGTAAAGGAAGGGTGCTGCGGCTGTCCACGAGGGGCTCTGATGCCTCCTCACGGTGCCTGGTTGGTCGGTTCAGGTGAAACAGAGCAAATTTAGTGTTAGGGGGATGCCTCTGGTCAAGGCCTTTTCACAAAAATTGACCCACGGCGCCGAGTTGGGCCGTTGGTTCCTGGTTGTAGCTCGGTCTACGCCAGGTTCCACACCCCGTCATCGCAAAACGTACGCATACACAGAGGCAAAACACAACAGCCTCTGTGGTACGGGAGCATGGCGGGAGGAAATTTTGCCTTTTGGTCAAATAGGCACCCTTTTGTAATCACTTGACCCGCAGGGTGGCTGAGTCTTATCAGACAGGCCGACCTACATGTTGATCAGTGGAACCACACAACCTGTTCAACCTGCCCCCGGGGTGGCTGAGTCCACCCCTGCCGTAGCGTAAGATAAGCCTACGTCGACCCTCGTCGTCCTCTTCGTCGTCCTAGGACTGTGGAGTTCAGCAACCAGGAGGATGCGGAACTGCTGTGAGCTGCACACTCTCTTGACACACCTGCACGTATCTGCGTTACACTCGTGGTAACCCCGAACCCTGTATTTATACAGGAGACTTCCATCTGGGACAGTTTCTGTTCCAGATGAGCTTTGACAGTGGTAGCCATCTTTGCTATGGAGCCATCGTCATTGCTATCGTCGTCACTCGGACCCATGAGCAGTGGATACAATTGGTGTGGAAGGAGAGGGTGCGGTTCTGGATCAGCAGGTCTGAATCTGAAACTGGGGACTGAAAGCCATAGGTCTGAGATGACCTCGGTCCAAGCGACCTGAGACTGAGAACCCCCGGGATTCCCGGCCGGACCCCGGCCGGACCCGGCCGGGATTTCCCCGGGATCCCGGCCGGGATTTCAAAATCCCGGTCCCGGGCCCGGAATTTCCGGGCCCGGCCGGGGTTTCCCGGGATCCTGCCGGGGGGCAAACCGTGATATTTACGTTCCATAATATTTACGTTCCATAATATTTACGTTCCAAAATATTTACGTATACGGTACTTTGCGTGTGATCTCGTCTCGTGTATCTGTGCCTTACTTGTTGTGCTTCTGGTGATCCATGCTGTGTCGTCAGGGCACACTGGGTGTGGTTGCTTCGTATTGCGTATGCCAGCCAGGGACGCCCGACATCAGGGCCTTGAGCAGAGGGCTGTGTCAAGATAGACGTACGGCCCTTAGGCCCAATAAAGAATCAATAACCCACCCTGTGGCGGCATGCAGAGAGTGCATGCCATTGCCCAGTTGTCCTGCGCACGTCAGCGGTTAGCCGTTGCCATAGCAAAGGGCCAAAACCATGTGGCAACATCATCATTTCTTTCCTCGAGTTGCTGGCTGTGGACAGTATGGGCCTGTTGCCCTGTACTTTGTCACAACCACAATTTGTTTTCGTGTTACGAGTTACGAGCGATGGAGCGTAGCGAAGTCGTGAAGTAACATCGTATTACAACGTAAAACCGTACTGAAGCCGTGTTTAGGATTTTGCACATTCACCCCACTTCACAGACCTCAACACAGCCTTTTTGAGGCAGCAAGTGAGCGCTCAGCAAGGAGTCCAGATCTGTTTCTCACAGTTGCTGGACATGATGCTTCTCCCGTAAAGCGAAAGTACGATTTTTTTGGCCCCCCGGTTACCTTTCTGTGGCAGGAACGGCATCAAGCCCTGCACTGCACCCAGCAAGAATGCCGAGAGGTTGAGCTCAGAGGCGTGCTATTTGTTGTTGTGTGTGTGTCATGGGAGTCTTCGGTCGGACATAAGACACAAAACATCAATATCAAAAACGCGTCTCGTGGGAGATGGGGGTAACTCAGCCACCGCTTTTCCGTTGCATTAGGCACCGTTCAGTGCAAAAGCTGACGTACGGAGGGGCGAAGGCAGGGAGCAAAACACCACTCGTTGGCCTGATGAAGGGTGGTGTTTGTTCCGTTCGCCCCCCTTCCAACCTTGCAAGAAAACTGTTGTTGCAAGTGGTAGAAAAACAAATACGCACAGGGAAGTCGTCTTCTCTAGTCCTCCCTTGACTCCCTAGTCGCACCGAAGGTGCTTAAACAAGTTTACTGAATGGGAGTCTTCGGTCGGACATAAGACACAAAACATCAATATCAAAAACGCGTCTCGTGGGAGATGGGGGTAACTCAGCCACCGCTTTTCCGTTGCATTAGGCACCGTTCAGTGCAAAAGCTGACGTACGGAGGGGCGAAGGCAGGGAGCAAAACACCCCTCGCGACTTCCCTGGCAAAAAAGAAAGAATCACACACACCGCCTTCAAGCGGCTTCAACGATGCGAGCGCCCTCCGCGCGCACCCCAAGCGAGCAGAGCGGCACCTCCGCGGCTCCTGCCGACTGCTTGCGGGACCACCCGTCGGCCGGCATCACCTCTGTGGTGATCCAGCGGACCTCCAGCTGCGTGCCGCTCTGGTCGAGCGCATCAGTCACCTCGCGCAGCATGCTGTTTCCCCAACGCGTCCTGGCGTGCCCTTTTCCCAGCACCAGCCGGACGGCGTCGTTGTCGACGAACAGGATCACAGTCCTGTGGCCACGGTGGATGGCATCCGTGACCGCCCGTCGAGCTGCCCACAACTCCAGGTGGAACATCTCCGCAGACTCCTGCGGTGCCGCCCATTGGCCCCACCTCGCGCGTGACGCCCCGTCACCTGCCTCCGTGGACACGTAGCCCCACCCCGTCGTCGAAGCGTCCGACCAGATCGCGACCGAGAAACGCCGCGGGGGCGGCACCGGCGGGGGCAGCCACTCCTCCGAACCGAGGAAACGCAGTATCATCCCCTGTGCCTCCTGTCGCGCCCCCTCGGGGTAGCCGCACTCCGTGTCCCACGTGGCGTCCCCGCTGGTCACCCTTCTCGCCCACGCCCGCATGAACTGCAGCGACCCGCAGAGGTAGCACAACCGCAGCCCGTGCACGTGTGCCACCCGGAATAGGAGGCCGAGCATACCCCACCACCGGTGCAGAGGGAGCGCCCGTGCGCCCAGACAGGCTTCGACCCGCGTCTGGGCCTCAGCTCGCCAGTCCTGTGGGATGCGGTAGCTCGCGTTCGGCACATCCCACTCCAGCCCGATGTAGCGCACCAGCCCCGCAGGGGTCTGCATGCTCTTCCGCTCGTTCACCTCCCCATTCGCACACGCCATCCTGTCCCGGATGTATGCAGCCCGGGCCCGCACCTCCACCTCACACGCACCCCACACCAGGATGTCGTCGAGGTACACCGTCGCTCCGCGGTCGAGGAGACCCCCCAGGAACACCTCCGAGGTGGATTGTGCGATGAAGGGGGCATATGAGAAACCCATTGGGAGTCGGCGCCATCTGTACCACGTCTGCCCGCTTCGCACACAGAAAAAATTGGACACCTCGTCCCCCAGCGGGAACTGGTGGAAGTACCCCTTCAAGTCGATGACCTGCGCCGCCACGGCCCCAGTCGCTGCGAGCGCTCCGGCGAGTTCCTGCGGTGTCGTGAGGCGAAACTTCGGTGGCGCTGGGAGGCGTGAGTTTACGGGACGACCGTCGACAATGATCCTCCGAACGCAGGGGTCGGTTTTCGGCACGTCCAAGACAGCTACCGCCCCCTTCTTGTCGTCCCGTCGCGCCGCCTTCTCCATCACCCCCGCCTTCAGCAACGCCGTCACAAAACTCGGGCGCAGGTCGCTCTTCGGTCCCGGCACTGGGACACTCTCAGACAGAGATTCTGCAAACACCCGACCCGATGTGCACCACAGCAGAAAGTGCGCCGATTTTCCCAGTTCCTCAGCCATACGCCGCACGGCCTCCAGGTCGAGCACGCCCGTGGGGAAGTCGTCAAGCCGCTGCTTGCGTCCCACCGCCCGGCCTGCCATGGCACAGGGGCCCCGCGTGCTGGTGTAGTCGTGCATTTCGCCTGGCTCGCTCAGGCAGTCATCGTCCAGCTCGCCGTACCCACGGGCACATCCTCGCTCCACAAGGGCCTCCGCCTGCTCCGCCGCCGCTCGCGTCACCTCCCCCCTCATTGCAGGGTACCCAGGAGGGTCTTCTCCCTCTCCCGTCGGTAGGCGTTCGTCGGGTTGAGGTACTTCTGCGTCACATTCCAGTTGTTTTTCGAGTGACGCAGGAAACGGGAGACGTCCTCGTCGCACACCCCCGTCTCCTCGATCTCGTGGGCTGCCCCCCTCTTCAGGGAATGCAGCCACGACCCCTCGGGGAGAGCGCTGTGGATCCTCCTCTTCAGGTCCACATACTCGCCCGACTCTCCCCCGAAGGCGTACCCCGTCCCCTGCCACTGCCGCCAGAATCGCACGGCCACCCCTGTCAGGCGCCCTGGTGGGAGATAAATCCCAGGGCGTGCCTCTTTCGCGCCCTTCTCCTTCGCATACAGCTTTGCACCCACGGTTGCTGGCGGCCCCCCGCTGTTCTCGAGCTCTGCCCAGTCTTTCGACGTCATGAAGCGCAGATCCGGGACCCTGGAACGGGTTAGCCACGTCATTGCCACAAAAGCCGCTGCTTGTAGATCTCCCCCCTCCTCCAGCGCCTTTGTTGCCGCTGCCACCTGCTGCGTACTTACCGGGGGCGCTTGCACAGAGCGCACCGCCGACGACATCCGGGTCAAGGCTCGTACCGTGTCCTGCACCCTGCGTGTCCGCACGCCTCTGATACCCGTCTGCTTGCAGCGGTGCAGTATCTTCCGGACGTATGCGGCCACCGTCTTCGAACCCGCCGTCTCCAGGGCGCTGTGGGCGTACTGCAGGAGCGCAGCTTCGGTCGGCGAAAACCCGTGCTCGTCGCAATACTTCTGGAACACCGCCCAGACCCTGTCGCTGCCTTGCGCTGTCTGTGGACCCACTGCAAACTTGCACATGGTGTCCCACGAGGTGCGTTCTCTCACCGCCCTGCCCAGCTCCTTGGTGTCCCGAATCGAGAAAATGGCATGGTCCAGTTCTCTCCGTTCCCTCCAGGACACGTCCCCCGCTGCTTCCCCCTGCTGGAGCTCCGGCGGGGGCACCGGCTGCAGATCCCGGTACCTGGTTCCCGCTCCCGGGCGCGGCGGGGTCACTTGCTCGGAATCCTGATCCGCCGGTTGGGAGTTCTGTGCGCCCACGGCTGCACGGTTGCTCGGGGTCTGTGCGCGTGTTGCAGCACGTCGGGCGCCCCGTGGGCCCGCAGTCCCTTGGTGTCTCGCCCGCCCCCTTGGGGCCACCATGTTGCTCGGTTCCTGCTCGCGATATGCTGCAGGTCGTTCTGTCTGTGCGCCGGAGGCTGCACGAATGTTCTTTTTCTGTGCGCTTGAAGCTGCACGGCGTTCTATCGGTGCGCCCCAGTGGGCTGCACTGTTGTTCAATTTCTGCGCGCTCGAGGCTGCGCGTTTTTTCTGTGCGCTTGAAGCTGCACGGCGTTCTGTCGGTGCGCCCCAGTGGGCTGCACTGTTGTTCGATTTCTGCGCGCTCGAGGCTGCGCGTGTTTTCTGTGCGCTTGAAGCTGCACGATTGTTCTGTGCGCTCGAGGCTGCACGACTGGGTTTCTCCTGTGCGCGGTACGCTGCACGATGTCCCGATGGTGCGCTCATGGCTGCACGGCTGGGTTGCTCCTGTGCGCGGTACGCTGCACGGTGCCCCGATGGTGCGCTCGAGGCTGCACGGGGTTCCGTCGGGGCGGTCACTTCCGGGGGTAGTACCGGTTGTTCTTCCGAAAAACCGGCGGAGGGACAGGCTGCTGGTCCCGGTAGCGCATCCTGCTGGACTCCCCCCCCCGCCGTCCCCGCTTCGTCGGCCCTCCCCCCTGCTCCTGCGTCGTGCGCTTCGTGCCGCACCGCATGGCAATGTGCGTCGCCTCCTTCAGCGCCTTCGGCGCCCGCTCGTCCACATTCAGGTGATCGATGAAGGCGGTAGCGGCCCTCACACCCCGCTCCGCCTTATGGTGGTGATAGAGAAAGGTTTTGAAGATATCTCCCAGCAGCGTCGAGGGGGCAGCGCCCTGCAGCAGAGTCATCATGTGCTTCAGCAGGGCATCGAGGATGGTGCGCGCCTCCCCCTGCTGTTGCGGGACGTACCTCTCCAGCAGCACCTGGAGGCGCATCAGCTGGAGGTCGGAGAGGTTCAGCCACCTCGCCGGGTCCAGCTCCACCTGCTCGGCCGTGAGGCTGCGGTCAACACCCGGTGCAGGCAGGTCGTCGTCCTCTTCTTCGTCCATGCTGTCGGGCTTGTCCTCCTTCGGTGCCTCTGGGACCTTCACCTTCTTCACCTCCCCGCGCACCTTCCGCTGCGGCGTCTCCTCCGGGGCCTTCTCGGCCGCCACCACCTCCGCCTCGGTGGGGCTGCCCGCCCCCAGCTCCGATGCCGCCGACTTGGCGAGCCGGTCGGGGGCCTCCACTGCCGCGACGAAGTCATCCTCCTCCATCGCCTTCCGCAGTGCGGCAAGGCACAGCATCAGCCTACGGGTCGTGAACTGAGTCCACGCCTCAACGGCAGTGCTCGTCACCTCCGCCAGAACGAAACGCACTCGCTCTTCCTCCTCCTCCTCGTCCGCCGCCACAGACTTCCACGTGGCGAGGACCATCTCCCCCTGCACGGAAACCGTGCTCACGCGGAGGAGGTGGGCCACCGCCGTCTTCACGCACTTTGGCGCCATGCCGAACTTAGCGGCAAGGCACTTCGACATCTGGAAGTAGAAACGCTTGCCAGATACGATGTCCGCCATTGTGTGTGTGGAGTGTGTGGCGAGCTGACGTACGGAGGGGCGAAGGCAGGGAGCAAAACACCACTCGTTGGCCTGATGAAGGGTGGTGTTTGTTCCGTTCGCCCCCCTTCCAACCTTGCAAGAAAACTGTTGTTGCAAGTGGTAGAAAAACAAATACGCACAGGGAAGTCGTCTTCTCTAGTCCTCCCTTGACTCCCTAGTCGCACCGAAGGTGCTTAAACAAGTTTACTGAATGTGGCATTACGTCTCGCAGGCCATCGCACAGCGCGTCCTCCTCAACAAAACTCCCCTTGACTCCCGCTCTCTCCCTCACTCCCCACCACATCCCATTTTTATTCACCCCCACCCCCCCCCCCCCAAAACAGGCCTTCAGAATAAATCGATCTCGTTCGATGTCTTCTTCTAGTAAAAGAGGAAATTCACAAAAGTGCAGATTTATTTATTTCTTCTTCTTTGCACCGCTTCGCGGAGGCCATCCCCGCCCCCCCCCCCTCTCTCTCTCTCTCTCTCTCTCTCTCCCTCACCCCCAGAGGAAAAAGGAAAAAAAATCAAGACCTGCAACAAAGGAAGAGAAAAGATGAACAACCACCCGGTGGGTGCATTCACCCTGCGACCATCTGGCCTTCCCTCTTCTGTGGTGCTGTTTCGTGGTTTCTCAGCTCCCACCACGTCCGCCCTCTCTCTGGTCTTGATAGCGAAAGCGTTGCGAGGGGAGCTTGTTTTGTGCATCACGACGAATGCGCACGCAGGGCGGGGTGCGGAGGGCGAGGCAAAAGCTGCACGTGGGGGGCCTCCTCCAGCAACCACATTCAAAACAAGCTTCTCCCCCCCCCCCTCTCTTTCTCTCGTATACGGAAATGTGGGAATATCCACGTGAAAAGACAATGTGCAAGCACTCTCTCTCTCGTTCTTCTGCGATTAGTCCCGTCCGCTTCGCCTGCAAGGCGTTTAGCGGACCCAAGCTGCCAATATTCTTTGTGCTTTGGCGTGCCGTGCTGGACTCTGTGCTCCCTCACCCAATCAGCAAGCACCCCAGGGACGATTGGCGATGCACTTTTCCGTCGCCCAGTGGTGTGGCTTATAAGAGCGTTTGTATCGTGGACCTGTCCGCACCCTCATAGCAGGGCCGTGGGCAAGGGGCGTGCGATGCAGGCGTCTCGAAAGGGCCGGCTTGAGGTGAGCAAACCAAACTATGTGCCACTGCCTGGTCGTGCTATATCAGGGAGTTGGTCTGTTGACGGAAAAAAAGGAAAAAAACAACCGATGAGCGAGACCGCAATGGAGGAATCGATTATTGATATCCAAAGGAAGCTTCCGAAGCTTCCGGACTCGGGATACACACGCGCGTGTGCCTGCTCCCATCACACAATACTACTCAAGCGTGGCCATCCAAAAACGAAAATATGAAAACTAACGAATCGAACTAACACGGCGGGTGCTGATGCAATGATCCATTTAGCCACCTTGTGCAGAGCACGGAGCCTCAGCTGTCGCCTCATCACTGCCTTCACACAAGGGCGAGCCCCGATGGCACGGTCAGCCATCAGACACATGAGTTGTCGCTGCCAAAGCACGAACCTGTCTGCGGTGCAGAGTGCATCGAGTCCAACCAGTGGTTCGGTGCGTTCTTCGCTGGAGAAAACTATTGATGCGTGTGTTGAGGATCACATGCAGAGGAGGCAAGAGTGATCATCATTATCACTTGTGCAACCCAACACAAAAGTCAAGCGCAACGCCTTCTGGCGACGTTGTGTCCTGCCTGGCCATCTTGCACGTCAGGCTCGTGGTGGCCGCACTACAAAAAAGAAACAAATTATGTCGAAAGAAAATGTCTGCCAAGTCGCTGTACGAGCGGCCTTTCCCACGGAGAGGTCTGCACTGTGTCTGCACAGAACGGCTTTTCCGAACACCCTACCATCAACCCGTCCACGAGAAGTGGCAGGTGAGGGGTGGCAAGCAGGGTTGAGATCCAGTGTCTATCGCACTGACATACAACAGGCTGTGTGTCAGTAGCATGGGCACACCGGGATGCAATGGGGTGGGTGTCGGAAAGTTTGAAAATTGAATAAGAAGGAAACACTCGCGGCCCTGTGAGGGCCGAAGCGAAAGAAGAAAACACAAGCGAAAAAAAATGGCGTGATAGAGAACAGGATACCAACGATACTGAGTCCCTCCTCACCCGCACGGCCCCTGTCTCTTTGCATGCACACCCCCCACTCCTCTCCCGTGATGTGCCCTCTGACGAGGAACCACTACTACCACCAGCACGAACACCCACACCCCACACACCACACCCCCGTGATCAGATTCTCCGATAACGGTTCTTGTGTGTGTTGACAATATGCGCACGCTCGCAGCAGTGCTGATGTGGGCGGCCGTGCCCGCAGCGGCAACAGTGCAGCAGGAGATCAGCGACTACATGCAGCGGCTGCGGGACCACCCGCAGGAGGTGATGGGCGAGATGCCTGCGCGCAGGCACGGGGCACACCGCGCCGCGTCCCCCTTCACGCCCGAGCAGGTGAAGTCGGGGGATTACGTGTCCCTGAAGGCGCAGCAGCGCGAGAAGCTGCTGCGTGCGAGCACCGTTTCGCGGCGGGCGCAGGCGGCGAGCGCGTCGCAGGAGGAGGCGGCGGCCCTCGTGGACGGCGGGGCGTCGGTGATCACGAACCTGTGGAGGCTGGACGCGGAGGTGCCGCGCGAGTACACGCTGCCGACGCAGTCGTGGTCGGACACGTACTGGCCGCTGTACCGGGGGTCGACGGCGTGGCGCTACGGGGACGATGGGCTGGCGGCGACGCGCCCGCGGAAGTGGTCCGACTTCTACGAATACTCGCAGGAGCACCCCGTCGGGACGTACAACACAACGGAGAAGGCGAGCGACCTGTCGCCGTCGGAGAAGTACGACCGGATTGTCGGGGACGCGGACGGGTACCTGACCCAGCACGCGTGGAACAGCGGGAAGCCGTACGCGGACCGCAACAACGGGTCGGTGGAGACGTGGATGGGGCTGTG
Source organism: Rhynchopus euleeides (assembly GCA_963210315.1). Classification (NCBI taxonomy): domain Eukaryota; phylum Euglenozoa; class Diplonemea; order Diplonemida; family Diplonemidae; genus Rhynchopus; species Rhynchopus euleeides. Next base: position 229,196 of record OY723299.1, on the reverse strand, counting down.
CCATGGGTGGGCACCCGCCGCGTACATGCTGCCCCGCCCGGTGCGCACCATCAGCGTGACGAGCCCGTCTGGGGAGGAGGTGGTGATGTACCCGGCAGACGTGAAGGCGCTCGGGACGATGCTGTGGGCGAACGTGCAGTTCCCGACCCGGTTCATCGGGGGGCGGTGCAACAAGAAGGCGGCAGACCTGGAGACGGACGAGTCGAACGGGCGTGTGAAGGACCAGGACTGCTTCGACACGAACCCGGGGACGCTGCACATCGCGGTGGCAAACCAGCTGGGTGTGAGCCACAGGAGCCTGGTGATTGACGCCACGTTCGACTACGAGGTGTGGAACCAGCCCGTGCACTCGTACAAGCTGGTGTACTTCAACGTGAAGACGTCCAGGCAGGCGGCGACCCCGCAGGAGGCGACGATCCCGCTGGCGAACCACACGGAGGACAAGTTTGCGGCGTACCGCAGCGACCGGACGACGCACATTGTGGGGGTGCGGATGGAGATGTCGTACCTCCTGGAGACGGAGCCGACGCAGGCGGAGGAGGACAGCGAGGAGAGCGACTCCGTGACGACGGTGCAGTACTACTACGACCTGGAGCTGGACGAGGCGGGTGAGATTGTGGGCGGGGAGTGGTACAACAACCGCCACCCCGACTTCCTGTGGACCCCGGAGCCGGAGGCGCAGCCGCGCCCGTACTACGCGTGGCGCATGTGGGGCGAGTGGGCCGAGGGGGAGGCTGTGCCGAGCTCGTGGCGGTGGGCCAGCGCGGCGGCGTCGCGCTACGGGCACCTGCAGACGAAAGTTGTGAACGAGCTGTTCCGGCGTGCGGCGATCCCTCTGCCCCTGCCGGAGTACCCGCGCGCGTGCAAGGGCGGGGCGATGCAGGCAGCCCCGCTGGCGGGCGTCGACGGTGCCGCCTTCCTGGAGCACCCCGGGGCGAACCAGACGTACGCGGACAACGATGCCCAGTGCTGGCGCCTCGAGGGGTGCCCGGCAGGGCAGTCGCTCGTGCTGACGTGGGACATGTTCGACACCGAGGGGAGCTACGACTATGTCTCGCTGTACACGGCCCCGGCGGACGGGGGCAACAAGTGGGTGCGCACCTTCCACGAGTCGGGGCGCCGCACCTCGCTCGAGGCGGTGCGTGTGTCGGGGCCTGTGGTGGTGCGCTTCACCAGCGACGGGTCTGTGAACGCGGAGGGGTTCGCTGCTTCGTACGTGTGCGCCACCACCGCGTGAGAAGAAGGAGAAGGAGAAGAAGGCAGAGACTCCCCTTTTCTCTTCCCCATTTCTACCATCTTTCTTTGGAGGGGGCGAAGGAGCCGGCAGGGGGTGCGCAAAGCAAGTGGCGCTGCAGAGGCGCGGCCACGCTTGTTGTTGTGCGCACAGATACCCTTTTGGATCCCCTTTTCTCTCTCGCATGTTTTGTTGTTGTTTTTGTTGTTGCGTGGATCAGCCATCAAATGAATACAGATACAAATCACATTCCAAACCCAAATCAAGACCGCATGTTATTTCATTTTGCCCCGCCAGCTCAGTAATATACCAGAGTGACTTCTGTGATGCTGGGCTGGCCCTCGTGATTGCGAGGCGGGCGTGCACTTCGGGCACCCCGCCAGCTCGTGACGGGCGGTTTAACGAACTGTGATGTGGCGATGCCTCATGCCGATGTCGGTGGCGTTGGCGTTGCTTTGCGCACTTTGCTCGCGCGCCGTCGGTATCCCTTTTTTCACAGGTGTGTCAGAGATGCCTTCCAAAGAAGACTCTCTCTCCTCATCTTGTGACGATTTGATTTGACTTTTGACTTTGCATTCCTTTCTTTCTTTCTGGGGGCCCTCGCTACCAAGTGTGACTGAGTGAGAAAAAGTGAGAAGTCAGCCATGTTTGGCTGAAAACTGACGACTCGTGACTCACAGTGACTCGTAGCGAGGGCCCCCTCTTTCTTTTCCTGTTTTGCCCCCTCTTCTTGGACTGTCATTCCTGCCGTTGCTCCCCCAAATGGGGCAGCCTCGACGTGATGAAAAGAAGACGGCGGCTCTCCACCCAATCCAATTTAGTTTACTATCGCAAACCCCCTCCCATTTCATTCCTGTGCACCATCTGTCTCTGCTCGGCGTTGCCGGAACACACAACATACTGTTCCCAGCAGCAGAAGCCGCAGTAGGAGATGCGTGTGCACAGCAAGCCGCCACCCCCATCACGCCGAGCCAGGTTGGGATTAAACAGACGCAGACAGCCACACTGCAGGGCTGCCGTAGCAACGGGACACGAGTTTCCCGTTACCACGGCAGCCCCTGCGGCGGAGGCAGTGTGCGGCTGTATCCCGCGGTGTGGCATAGGCAGTGTGGGGGGATGGCGGGGGTCAACCCCACAGAAAAACCCGGCGCACACGCCTGTGTGTGTGCGCTGGCTCTAAGCCCGAGTTCGAGTTCAAGCCCAATAACGAAGCACGTCGCATGACAATCACTGCATTGAATCAGAAAACCCATATCGCGAGACGACAGGACACCCGCCGCCCCCGCCCGCACCCGATTCCTCCTTTCCCACTTCTTTACCATGGGGGTCTTTGCTGGTCGACAAACTTCGTCAGTTTTCAGCCAATTCAACAGGAAATGCACCAAAATGCACTGACGACCACCCCGTAGCGAAGACCCCCCATGCCAATCAGGAGTTCCACGACCCTGTCATGGGCAACACCAGAGCGAAGGGTGAGGCCCCCTCTCACTATCCTTTCCGTGGGTCGTCGTTCGCTGCAAGTTGCACCTTTTTTTTTGGGCATGTGGATCTTATATCTGGTCACATCGCACCGCCCATTCCCTGACTCCCTTCGCGCATACAGCCGCCTCATCTGCATCTGTCTTTTCAACACACCCCACCCCACACACATCCAGGCAGGTGGGGTGTTTGGGTCTTGCAGGCCTCCTCCTGCACACACCACCCGTCTCCACCCCACCCCGCGGGCACCCAGAGTGCCTTGATGCGGCCCGCACAGCTACCTCCTTCTCCAGCCCGTGCTGCTGTTGCGGCTTCACCTGCCCCGCGATGGTCATCAAAGAGGAGGAGAAGCTGAACAGGAACCTCTGCCAACCGGGGTCGTCTGTGTTCTACTGGGAACCCGATCATGGCTGGGCCTTGGGGAAGGTAGAGGCGGATAGCGGGAAGCACTTCAAGGTCAGCGGGTTGGGGTACAGCGCGACGAAGAAGGGAGAGCTCGCAACTGTTGACAAGGTCCCGGATGACAAAATATGGCCGATCCGGGATGACGTGCTGGATGAGGACTGCGACGACCTTCTAAGCTTGACTGTCCTCCACGATGCAACCATCCAGCGCTGTCTCTACATCCGGTATATGAAGAACGTGGTCTACACCAACATCGGGCAGATCGTTGTGGCGCTGAACCCGTGGAATTTCAAAATAGCTTGCTACATGGATGACTTCATGCCAAAGTATCTGGAAGAGGGTGAGGTCGTGAAAAACCAGCTCCCGCACTCCTGGGCACAGGCCCACAACACATTCCATGACATGAGACGTGAGGAGTGCAACCAGTGCATTCTGATCTCCGGTGAGTCTGGAGCGGGCAAGACAGAGGCTGCGAAGATCGTGATGAAATACCTCGGTGCGCTTTCCTGCAAGCAGGGGACTGCGGCAGAGAAGGATGCTGCAAAGAACGTGGCCTTCAACATCAACCAGGCGTCGCCCATCCTGGAGGGTTTCGGGAATGCGAAGACGGTGCGGAACGACAACTCCAGCAGGTTTGGGAAGTTTATGAAGGTCCAGTTCTCACAGGCTGGGTTTCTCGTCGGGGCGTTCACCATAAAATACCTTCTGGAGAAGAGCCGGATCGTCACCGCGTCGAGAGACGAGCGTGTCTACCACGCCTTCTACCTTGTGACAAAAGGGTGCGATGCAAAGGCAAAGTATAACCTCGGTGAAGTCGCAGGCTATCACACCAACGCTGGGCAGTGCATCGACATCCCAGGCGTGGACGACGGTGAGGACTACTCCATCTGCATCACCGCGATGAAGAACTGCGGGTTCTCTGACACGGAGGTTGACGGGGTGTGGCGTATAGTGGCAGGCATCACGCACCTCCTCCAGCTCTCCTTTCAGGCTATCGACGCAGACTCCTGCAAGATAGACGGCTCGACGGATAATCTGATTGACCAGGCATGCGATCTGTGGATGACAGATGCAGCTGTGTTCCGCAGCGAGTCGACCACCACAACTATGTCAACACGTGATGGGCCTGTCACGAAGAGGCTGACAACTGTGAAAGCTGTGGACAACCGCGACGCGTTAGTGAAGACTCTGTATGACCAGCTCTTCGGCTGGGAGGTGGAGACGATCAACAAGCTGACGGACAGCGGAACAGGGAGCAACTGGATTGGGCTGCTCGACATCTTCGGATTTGAGGACTTTGAATACAACAGCTTCGAGCAGATCTGCATCAACCTGGCGAACGAGACGTTGCAGAACCACTACAACACCTTTATCTTCACGAAGGATATGGATGAATGCAGGGCAGAGGGGATCAACGTGACAGAGGTGACCTGCCCGGACAACATGCCCTGCCTCCTCCTCATGACTTCCAAGACGGGAATCTTCGGACTCCTCGATGACGAATGCAGCCTGGGCCAGGGGAGTGACGGGGGGTTCCTCCAGAAGGTTCTCGACACCAACGGGAAAAACCCCTTCCTCGCGACGAAGAAGATGGCGCGGAACTCTTTTCTTGTTCATCACTACGCTGCAAGCGTGAATTACACCGTGGAGGGGTGGCTGGACAAGAATAGGGATTCGCTGAAGCCGGCGATGAAGCTGTTTATGAGGGCGAGCAATCACGATCTGATCTGCCGGCTCATCGAAGAGCCCGCAGAGGATCAGAAGAAGGAGACCGTTGGAGGGTTCTTCCGGAAGCAGCTCACGATGCTTATGGACCTCATCAACAGCACAAACCCCCACTGGATCCGGTGCGTCAAACCCCACCCTGCAAAGAAGCCTCTCATGGTCGACGGCATCACCGCAATGCAGCAGCTGGAGTCCTCCGGCGTGTTGGGGACTGTCAAAATCCGCAAGGCTGGGTTCCCCGTCCGGACCCCCTTCATGAAGTTCATCGCGAGGTTTAAAGTTATCCTTCCACTACCCCACCCGCCGGCTTCCTCCGGGGAGAAGGAGAAGAAGGAGTTCTGCCTCAGGCTCTGCAAGCATGCAGGGATAGAGGAGCTGAAGGCGCAGGCGGGGAGCACCAAAATGTTCCTCAAAAACGAGGCGAACCAACACCTGGAGAGCGAGAGGGAGAAGGCTCTGTCTCTGTTTGTCAAAACCATACATCGGTGTGCGGCGTATCAGATGTCGCTCTCAGCTGTGGCTTACCGGAGGCAGTTGAAGAAGTTTAACGACAGCGCTGCGGTTATACAAGAGATCTCCCGGGCGTGGTATGCCAAGAGCCAGGAGGTGCGTGCGCAAAGGGAGGCGGAGAGGAAGGAGAGAGACAGAATTCTCTCTGCATTCAAGTCGAAGCAGGGTGACGCAGAGTCGCGCCTCCTTCGCTACGCAGGAGAGTATGCTGTACCGCAGAGTCTCCCTCCCTTGGAGGAGAGCCACACTGCTGAGGTGGATCTCCGCGTCGCAAAGATGTCTACCCCGGAGGTGGAGGAGTTCAGCAAAATCAGGGCGTCGAATCCGAAGATAATTCCGTTTGCGCTGAAGTCCCGCCCCGAAGGGGAGTCGCTGTGCTCGCGGCTCGCGGAGGTTTGGTTTGACAAGCCGGGCGACATCCTCGACGAGTGGGAGGAAAATTTTCTCCCCTGCAGGGCCAGCGGGCTGAGCGTGCTGGGCATCCTCTCCGAGGCGTGCCACTCCCTCCTCACATCCGCCCCGAAGGCGGAGGAGGAGAGGGGGGATCGGGGGATGTCCATCCTGTTCACACGCGCGCTGCTGACGATGGAGGGGTCGGATCTCGACAGGCTTTTGGGGCATCCGTTTGAGGTTGACCCGGAGAAATCCCTGATGCTCACCCCGGTGAACCCGTCTGTCGCGTCTGAAATTTCGGCGAGCCTTTCCGAAGGGGGGGACCTGCGGAGATGGGTCAAGACGCTGTGCCTCGCCGCGTCGCTTTCCCGCCCCACCCCATCCCCGCTCGACTTCACCTCGCGAAACTTCGAGGTCTCCAACGGCGGGAGACTCCAGATGTTCTACTGGGCGATGAACTCCCTCGGCCCGTCCACCCCACGCCCCGGCGGGCCCGACGCCACACCGCCAACACCAGAAAACTCCGACACGCTTATCCTCGCTGGGGTGAGGGAGGCGATCTACACAGGGAATGTGTCGCAATACCCTGGCGTGAGGTCCTATGTCATCCCACCGCTTGCCTCTTTTGGTGGTGACGGCTGCCCCGAGGGGACCTACACCTGGCGTGGGTCGGCTGCGTCAGGCAATGTGTTTCTCAAGGAGCTGAGGGGGCTGTGTTTGGCGGATGCGGCGTGTGCCGATGCGCGGCTTCTGAAGATCAGGGAGAAGCTGCAGGAGAAGCGCATCGAGGCGGAGAAGGAGAGGCAGAAGGAGGCTGCTGAGGAGGCAAAACGCGCAGTCGGCAGGCTGGAGAGTGCGGAGGAGCCCGCGGCGAGGCGCGAGGTGGTGGCGGAGTGCGACAGGTCATACGGAGATGCGATTGAGGTTTTCAACTCGCTCGTCGCAATGTTTTACGGCGCGCAGATGGCATGGCTCGGCGAAACTCACTCAGGGATCCGCAAGACAGTCATGCGCCAGGAGCTTCTGGAGAGAAAACATCTGGTTCTGGGCCTGGTGTCCGGGTCTGTCCAGTCATCCCAGATCTCCACCAAACAGGCCGAGGAGGTGCGGCGCCGCACCCTGGTTGGGCTGGAGGCTGCGCTGCGGGCAGAGATCCTTGGGAGACGGAAGATCGTTCTAAAGGAAATGGCCTCCCGGAGAAAGGCATCGACTGTGATGAGCGGCGGCGCAACCCACGCCAGAGAGCTGCAGCGCCGCCGCGAAGCCTTCGACAGGAAGCGGAGAAAGGAGATGGCGAAGCTGCAGCGCCTCCGGGAGGACGAGATCCACAGGCTCTTCGGGAGCAGCACGGGCAGCCTGCCCGGGGGGGCCAGCAGCGGGCCCATCCCGCAGGCCCTGGCCTTCTCCCCCTTCTCCTCGCCCGGGGGATCCCCCGTGGATGCGGGAGGGGGGGGCTACCCCGGGCAGCCGCAGCACCGCCGCCGCCGCGACCGCCACCAACACCGCAACCCCTCCCACGGGTTCCCGTCGTCGGATCCCGGCCCCCTCGCGGGAGTGGGAGTGATGGGATTGACGGGGGTCGGGGGCAGCAGCGCCCCCCACCCCCCGGGTGCCCTGCCCTCCTCGGGCTCCCCCTTCGGGGGTGGCATGCCTCTGCCGTCGCCGATCCTGCCGGAGCCGGAGGTGGGTGAGGAGGGTGTTGGCCTGGGTGTGGTTGCGGGTGACCTGCCGGCGTACCACGTGCCCCTGGCGCACCACAGCGGAGTGGTGGGTGCTCCGGAGTCAGCCCACAGCGCGCAGGGGTGGTCCGCTGGGGGTGGTGCTGCCGGGCGGGGCTACGGAGGGGGCCCGCCTGCTGCTGCTGCTGCGTCAGCCGGAGGGGGTGCGGCATCCTCCCTCAGCAGCACCGGGTATGCCGGAGGGGGTGTCGGTGTCGGCGCCGGGGGTGGCATCGGCTCCCTGCACAGCTCGCACACCTCGAGGTCAAACGCCGCTTCGGAGCAGGATCTGGGGTCCACCTTTGCCAACCCCTATCTCAGGGGGATGGAGCCGCCGGCTGGGGGCAGCGTGCATTCGTCGGGATAGGCATCCCCCACAACGGTCCGGTCGGAGACTGTCTGCGTTGTGCCGTGGTGCCTGTCGCACTCTCGTCCTTGGTCCGGAGCATCTCAGCCGGGGGGGGGGGGGGTTGGAGGACCACTCTGTCACTCTGTGTGTGTCTCGGTTGTCCGGGGTTGGGTTGCCGCGGCATCAGGAACAGCACAAAAGGGTAAGGTCTAGCGAATATTGAAAAAAAAGGGGGGCGGAGGGGGAGGCTGTGTGTGTGTGTGTGTGTGGGAGACAGTGGAAACACCAGAGAGCTCTAGCTCGGTGCGTCCTCCAGCAAACTAAAAAGATTGATGTGTGGGGTGTGTGTGTGTGTGTGTGTCACAGTGGAGGGCATCATCATCATCAGGGTTCGCTCGGGTGCCACACTACACACAACGGTTAATGTGTGGTAGAGAGGGGGTTCCTACTACAGCCCGTGGAGGCAGGGAGGTGGGGGGGGGTGGGGTGTGCTGCGGGTGTACACGAGGGGGGGGGGGGAGTTGACCTCCGCCATTGCCCTTGCTCTTATGCTGTGAAGAAACCTCATTTGAAAAACAAAAAAAACCACACACGCCTTTCGACTTTTTTCCCGCGGGAAATACGAATTACTTTTTTGCACATAACACACCTGTGTGGTACGGGAAATGCTACGAGGAACGCGATGGACTCGGGACTGCTGCTGGCCTCTCTTGCTATGGTTTACTTATGTTTCGTGCTCCACCTGCTCCACCTCATTCTGCACTTCAGATGATCCACTTCACGTGGGTTACGGGGTTTGGGACAACGATGATATGTTGTGTCCGACGACAAGGTAAGGTAAGCTCATCGAGGTACACCAAACCGGAGTTGTCAAATCAAAAAAGACACACCGCCCGAGAGGCAATTGGTGTGACACAACAGCGATGACACAACCACTCTGCCCGAGGGGGCGCGTTTTTAGCGACCGAGACCTCCTCTCCTGACTGAGGGACACACGATCTGACCGTCCGAGAGACGCAGCATTCTACCCTGCCCGAGGGGCACCCACTCTCCTGACCGAGAGACACGCAGTCTTGCCCGAGGGGCACCTGGTTTCCTGACCGAGACAATATTCTGCCCGAGGGGCATCCACTCTCCCGACCGAGAGACACGCAGTTTTGCCCGAGGGGCACCTGTTCTCCTGACCGAGACAATATTCTGCCCGAGGGGCACCCACTCTCCCGACCGAGAGACGCAGCATCTCGCCCGAGGGGCACCTGTTCTCCTGACCGAGACAAAAATTTTGCCCGAGGGGCACCCACTCTCCCGACCGAGAGACACGCAGTCTTGCCCGAGGGGCACCTGTTCTCCTGACCGAGACAATATTCTGCCCGAGGGGCATCCACTCTCCCGACCGAGAGACGCAGCATCTCGCCCGAGGGGCACCTGTTCTCCTGACCGAGACAATATTCTGCCCGAGGGGCACTCACTCTCCCGACCGAGAGACACGCAGTTTTGCCCGAGGGGCACCCGTTATCCTGACCGAGACAAAACTATGCCCGAGGGGCACCCACTCTCCCGACCGAGAGACGCAGCATCTCGCCCGAGGGGCACCTGTTCTCCTGACCGAGACAAAAATTTTGCCCGAGGGGCACCCGCTCTCCCGACCGAGAGATACACAATCTTGCCCGAGGGGCACCAAATCCCGACCGAGAAGACGACCCTCACACCATGCTCGTGTCAGGTCTCAAGAGGGCCGAAGCCGCGGTTGAGGACAACAACACCCCCACGCACTGGTTCTAATAAATGACGGCGAGGTGCACGGGGGGATCAGCACGAAGGAGGGGCGCAAAAAGATGGGGATGATGACGCCGTGGTGTTCAAGGTGGTCCTCCGCCGCTTATGAACGTGACAGCGGGACAGCGCTGCGCCCGTGGCCGCAGCGGATTGAGGACATTCCCATCAGCCATCGAGACTATCACCGCGCCTCGCCGAAAACCTGCTTCACGCTTGATCGCGCTCAAGGTTTCCAAACGCATACTTCAGCTGGAGGTTCCGTCACAGAGGCGCTGACAAAGGCGGGACCAAGAGCAACAGTCGGGTGCTGATAAATGGGTCGATACTGATGCAGCAAAGTGACGTCAGTGATATCCAACTCCTACTTTCCTGACCGAGACACGATCTTGCCGAGGAGCATCGGACCGAGACACCCACTTCTGCCTGAGGGGCACCTAGCCGAGACGCATTTTTCCTGCCCGAGGGGCATCTCGCCGAGACATTACCTGCCTGAGGGGCACCTGGCCACGACATACCTACAGCTTACGCTTGCGGGGCACCCTGCCTGAGGAGCACCTGGCCAAGACATACATTTCCGCCTACGAGGCACCCTGCCCGAGGGGCACCTGGTCAAGACACACACTTCCGCCTACGGGGCACCCTGCCCGAGGGGCACCTGGCCAAGACAGACACCTCTGCCTACGAGGCACCCTGCCCGAGGGGCACCTGGCCAAGACATACACTTCCGCCTACGAGGCACCCTGCCCGAGGGGCACCTGGTCAAGACATACATTTCCGCCTACGGGGCACCCTGCCTGAGGGGCATCTGGCCGCGACATACACTTCCGCCTACGGGGCACCCTGCCTGAGGGGCACCTGGCCAAGACGCACATTCATGCCCGAGGGACACCGGGCCGAGACATTACATTCCCTGCCTGAGGGACACCTGGCCGAGACACATTCCTGCCGAGGGGCACTCACTCCCGACCGCGAGACGCAGGATTTTGCCTGAGGGGCACCTCCTCTCCTGACCGAGACACAACCCCGCCCAGCACAGTGCCGAGGGGCATTTACGCTTTCGACTGGAATACCGAGCCTGACCCGGGGAGACACAATCGTGCCACAATCGTGAGGGGCATACTCTCTTGATTGAGAAATACACCTTTTTTTGCCCGAGCGACGGCACCTGAAGGCGGAAGGGTGGCCTGTCACACACAGCCTGCCAGATCCAGCTCGAGCACGGTGACGCGACGTGAGCTTTCCGAGGGCGACAGTTTTCGTGTACCAATGCAACGCCCCCGGACACGCCCCCGAGAAGCCGGCACGTCTGTCGTGCCCAGCTTATCTGCGCGAATGCCGACTACGCGCACCCCGGCGTCAAGCGGATGCCCGCACACGCCCCAAGCGGGGCATACTCCGTCGAAGCATAGTCTCCCTGCCGGGGGACACACATTCAAGCCTGCATTATTCACAGGGGTCAGGGGGAGTTCCGGGCGTCTGTGGCCCGGTGTTGAGACGTACGACCTCACAGTTCCATGCAGGGAAGGGGAGCTGCTGACTGGACACCTGCGAGGTGCCGTGGGACATACACAGAGATCAGGTATCCAACACAGCCGAGACGCTCTCCCAAGCTGCACTGCTCGGGGAGCAAAAGAAGCAGCGACTGAGAGACGCGTCCGCATCGCCTGTGTCAGCGGTGCCGCCGCTGAGGGGGTCCACCGAAACCGCAGCCATGGCAGCGGGCCGAGATCATTCCACAAGGTTGGGGGGCAGTCGGCCAGTCTTCCCGAGTACCCAGCAGCCTACTCGACAAGCCCGAACAGCGACTGCAGCGTGCGACAAGCTCCGGTCCGCGGGGACTCACCTCTCTCATTAAGAAGGCGACTCCGAGAATCCTTCTGGCATGCCCACACCTCCAGGGCCTCGAATTTCCTCACGCACCGGGAAATACGCCCTCCACACTGAGTCCGGGCGTTACCACTGAATCGACGCCACGTGGGGCCACAGGGCCTCCGTTTGATGCGCTGTCTACGAGGCGGGCGATGGGGCAGGTACAGTGGGGATCAGCCCAGTGGGAAGGGGGCCGCAGGAACGTGTTGTCCACCGCTCGAGCGGAGTTCAGGAGACGACAGTGCGCGCGATCGCCCTCGTTCACCCAGAAGGGCCGGCACCTCTCACACCTACCCCTGGGCACTCCATGCAGCGTCTCCAGTGCGCCATGAAGAGGCGCGTTGGGCTTCACCCCGCAACTCGCTCGCAGCCAGCGAAGACCGGAGAGGACACAGAGAGCCACAGAGCGATCGAGATCACGCCGGAAAGCACCGGGTGTTGGCCGGGCTCCCGAAGGGCGAGAGTTTAAGACGGCCGGACAGTAGACTGCTGCGGAGGAGCTGGGAGGCGAGTTTCAGACTGTGATTTCTCGATCCGCCGAGCCCTGTCCCCAGGCGAGAGCTGCCGGGTCATGGTGGCTGAATATGCACGAGCGTCGCGGTGGTGGTGCTGGGAGCGCACCAGAGGACTGTCACGCTGAGGGGCTGGGCATGGCCACTGACTACCTGGATACGGCCGTCTCAGTGCATCGCCCGGGGTGCAAAACGACATCGAGTATGTCAGGAAGAAGGGTCATGTGGGCACACACCAATATGTCGGAGACGTGAAGAAGCCTCGAGGGGAAGGGTTCCCCAGGGGATGGAGGATCCCGAAGAGGTACAGGGTGAGGATTCAAATACCCGGAGTGGGAAACGCACCAGACGTCGGGGGTCAGCCAAGAGCGGGTGGTTGCAGCACAGGCGGGGCTGTGTGCAACCTTTGCCCCCTTAGTTTCGCCGGGTTGAGACGCATCAACTCTCTCGCCGGGTGCGGCAACTGGAGAGACAGGCATGTTGTCGATAGGGCACACCAAGAATCACGAGGCTGACCACACGACGGCGGCACACGGCCGAGGCAGGCGGATCCCCTCAGCGAGTGAGGTTCGATCGTTTTCCGTACAAGGTGCTCGTGACAACGTAGAAAGCGGTACATTACCATCGGAGGGATGCATACGATGGGCGACGGAGCCTGATCACTTCAATAGTAGACCGTTCGCGCGGCGTCCCTAAGTCCTTGGGTCCTAAGGGTCCTGGGTGGAAGCGTCCAATGCAACACTCACAGCATAGAGGCCAAGTGTTTCTCGTAGTATTTTGCACATAACACACCTGTGTGGTACGGGAAATGCTACGAGGAACGCGATGGACTCGGGACTGCTGCTGGCCTCTCTTGCTATGGTTTACTTATGTTTCGTGCTCCACCTGCTCCACCTCATTCTGCACTTCAGATGATCCACTTCACGTGGGTTACGGGGTTTGGGACAACGATGATATGTTGTGTCCGACGACAAGGTAAGGTAAGCTCATCGAGGTACACCAAACCGGAGTTGTCAAATCAAAAAAAAATATGGGGGGGGGGGGGGTTTTCAAAGTGCAAGAGGTGGAGCCCGTTCAACAGGTGGAAGCGTCCAATGCAACACTCACAGCATAGAGGCCAAGTGTTTCTCGTAGTATTTTTTGCCTTTTTTTGACAGCGAAAAAAGAGGGGCCCCACGCCCCCCTCCCCCCCGCCCCTCCCTCCCTCCTGGGCTGGCAATCACCCCGTCGTAACCTCAGAGGTGTGCAGGGCTCCCTGCAGCCTCTTTGGGGGGGTGGCCGTGTTGGGTTTTTCTAAGAACTGCGCACCGGCCCGAGCCTGATTATGAACCCTGATCAGCTGAGATGAGGAGATGAGGAGGACGGATGTTGTGTGAGGGGGTCGTCATGTCGGTGCGGGGGGTGGGGGAGGGAGGGAGCGGGTGATGCTGCACACAACAAGGATAATGGTTTCGGTGTACAAAAGGCGACGCGACAAAACGGAGAAAAAAAACGATGATTTTTTTTTTGCCTTGGTTGCATTTGCCAAGACTCGCGACGATAGTCTTCGGTTGTTGGAGCAGCCTGCCCGGGAGGTGTGCGAGTTAGTAGCACAGTGGATACCGTATCAAGAGCTGCATGGCGCGCTCGGTGCGGTCGCCGCTGCTGCGAACAGATTCACACATGTGTGGCAGAGGCAAGGAGGAGAGGGGGGAGGGTGCAGGGAGGTGGAGTGCTGATATTCTTGTATCTTCCCTCGATACGGGAAGCGGCTGTTCCCCCTCTCTCTCAGGCCCCGTTCTGTCGTGCCCCCACCCACCCCCCCGCTGTCTCCGGCTGGGGTTCCCCTTCCACCAGCCGCGGGGAGGAGGCAAGTGATGCTTATGTAGTAGATGGCAGCAGGCGTGTCCTGAGATGGTGCAGCGGCAAGGCATGGGTGTCTCAGCGCCACCACCTTCCCCCCCCCCCCCGCCCCCCGCCCCGCCATGCGTCAAGCAAGCTTTTGTCTTGAACTTTCCTCGCGCCCATCCCGCCTGCCGTCCCGTGCAATCATTGATATAGGAGTTACTACATATTTCAGACGGGGTTGGGGGGGATGACGTCCAGCAGTGGCAGCGTGGCCTGGCGTGCTGTTGGAGGATGACAACCTCACCCTACATTTGTTCTATCCGACGCACCACACCCCTGTGCGACAATGTCAACTGACTTCCCACTGACGCGCCCGGTTCTTCCTGAGGATTGGCAGTATGAAGCTGCAGCAGCATATGATGACAACCTAACCCTACATTTGTTCTATCCGACGCACCACATCCCTGTGCGACAATGTCAACTGACTTCCCACTGACATGCTTTTCGGTTCTTGTTCTGAGGGTATGCAGGAAGAAGTTGCGTTGCATGATGACAACCTAACCCTACATTTGTTCTAACCGACGCACCACATCCCTGTGCGACAATGTCAACTGACTTCCCACTGACACACTGTGTACGGCTGTCACGCCTTTGCTCCGCTGTTGATTGCCCGAGAATTTTCCTCAAATCTCGAACACCAGACACCCTCCTGCGTGCAAAACAGAAGCTGCAGCAGCATATGATGACAACCTAACCCTACATTTGTTCTTTCTGACGCACCACACCCCTGTGCGACACTGTCAACTGACTTCCCACTGACACACTGTGTACTGCTGTGCGGTTGCCTGTGTTTTGCCGTTTATCCCAGAGGGTTCCCCCTGAGAATCCCTCAAACCCCGATTATCTAACACCCACCTCCTGAGGACGTGCAAAACGAAGCTACATCGCATGATGACAACCTAACCCTACATTTGTTCTATCCAACGCACCACACCCCTGTGCGACACTGTCAACTGACTTCCCACTGACACCCATGCATATCGGTTCTCGTTCTGAGGGCTTGCAGAAAGAAGAAGAATTTGCATGATGACAACCTAACCCTACATTTGTTCTATCCAACGCACCACATCCCTGTGCGACAATGTCAACTGACTTCCCACTGACATGCACTGTACATTCCTTCGGTATCGGTTCTCTTTTTGCGGGCTTGTCACAAGAAGTCACGTCACATGATGACAACCTAACCCTACATTTGTTCTTTCTGACGCACCACATCCCTGTGCGACACTGTCAACTGACTTCCCACTGACACACTCTACACGGCATCGACCCTCTTTCTTGCTTTCCGGTGGCACTCAAGGCCGGCAAACAGAAGCAGCCCCCCCCTCCCCCACAGCCTTGCTGTGGAGGGGGGGGGTTGCTTCTGTCTTCTCACAGGCCGGAAAAAACACTGGATTTCAGACACAGCCTGCATAACGAGTGAAGGGTGATCATTCTTGTGCTCCCTTCAAATTCGATTTCACTACCCCCCACAGCCTTGCTGTGGAAGTTGTCAGGTGTTGCCCAAGGCGCCGCCCTCCCAACGCTTGACCCCCGTCAAAAAAAGAATCAAACCATCGCATGATGACAACCTAACCCTACATTTGTTCTATCCGACGCACCACACCCCTGTGCGACACTGTCAACTGACTTCCCACTGACACACACACCCTCTACACCTCCCCACACACCACCCGCCCCTCATCACACACGACACCACCACCACCACCCCACCCCATCCCAGGCGCCTCCGGGCGGCAACCGCCGCTACACAGACCCGAGGCCACACACCCACACCACCTCCCTCGGTGCTGTGGGTGCTACCGGAGGGGCTAGCAATGCACGCCATGACACAGATGTCGCAGCTCCCCCGCACGCAGCCAACAGGCCCCAGGCCGGTGCCACCCGAGCTGCAGCTGCCGCGCTACCACCTGCACCAGCAGCAGCGCGTGCAGAGGGAGGCTGAGGAGCAGCAGCGCCGCATGTCGCAGCAGCAGCAGCAGGGCTTCGCCTCCTCGCCTTACCAACCTGCGGATGCCGCAGTCCTGTGGGACCCGCCTTCTCGGAGGTCGTTCGAGCCGGAGATGCTGGTGCCCCCTGAAGGCGGTGCTGTGGCGAGCATGCAGCTGGTGCCCTACGTCAGCACCCAGCGGAAGGCGCCGCGGCGGCACATCATGCGGCACCGGGGGGCCCCGCCGAAGCCCATCAACCCGAACCCACCGCCCAAGCCGCCGAAGTATTCCGTTGGTGTGCAGGCGTCGATCTGTGTGGAGGAGGCGATCCGCACCGTCGACTGTGCGACGGAGGAGATGCCCGCACCGGCGGCTCCGGAGAAGCTGCATGCGCATCAGCTTCCGACCACCCTGCCCATGCACCCTGCGCCGCAGTCGTGCTCCAGCAGCGTGCCCCCTGCGGGGGGAGCGGTGTCGACGCCGGCGCAGCGGCATGCCGAGCCTGATGAAGAGGATCGGAGGAGGTCGGGGCGGGTCACGTTTCAGTTCAGCCGTGCGGCGTATCCGGATATGCACAGCGAGACACCTCTGCCGACGTCCCCGACAGCCAGGCAGCCGGGGCAGCAGCGGAAGGTGAGGATGGCGGTGTAAACGCACTGCCGCCGGTGCCCCCGGCACAACCCCCTTCTTTTTACTGCAACAGGGCTCCTGTCAGTGTCAAAAAGACAGTAGGCAGCGCTTGGGCAACAAATACAACATCCCCTCATCAGGCTGCAAACAGCGCGGCAGCAAACAGTGTGCATAGAATCGCAGGGGTGGGTGGGCCTATTGACTGGAGGATGTATTGCCCTCCTCCCACCTCGGAGGGGGCATGTCTGTATGCCTGTGGTGATGAGGGTGGGGGTGGTGAGCGAGTGTCGCGGTGACGTTGTGTGGCATGGCGCCATGGCCACATTGAGAGGGGACACAATGCCTCACGGGCAGACCGACGATGCCGTGGTGCGGTCCCTTTTGGTGTTGAGGTGCCGGCACCCAGCCAGCGCACCCTTGATAGACAAGAAGGTGGGATACGCCTGTTTCTGAAATCGGGGAAACCTGAAAAGTGCCGTCCACGGCAGGCCTTCACTGTGCCAAACTGTCGAGATCCAATATGTGTGTGGTGTGCGATCCGTTTCCCGATCAAACGATAGACCAGTGCGGTTGCCGGCCTCCAAACGGTGTGCCAAGCAGCGCCTGGAAGAGAGAGCTTGCCGCGTGCGTTGTTCGGGGTAGTGCTCGAGCTTGCCGCGGAGCGAGTTGTGTAATGTTTTCTGTTACGCCCTGGGAGGTTCTGTCCAGTCTCTCCCGTTGTATTTATGACACCGTCAGGTGGAGATGGCGGTCATGTGCGGGCCTGTTGTCCGCTGCTTCCGCTTTTGTATCCCCCTATGGTGATGGTTGGCCACCGCGACAGTAAAGGCTAGAACGTTCTGCGTGCCGCAGCCTCCCGCCCCACCCGCTCTTGTGCCTCTGTGAGAGGGTGTGCTGCACGATGCAAGATGAAAGGTTGCCGAGTGTGCAGGTGTTTTGTTTCAGGCAGATGTCCATCCACCCACACAGGCTGCTTGGCAACACAGCGGGGGGCTCACAACGATGCGGCGGTGTGCGGCGGTGCTGGGCATGGCCCTTGCGGTGGCGGCACAGCCGGAGGTGACGCTGCCCGGGCTGGGCAAGCTTGCCGGATCTGTGAAGGCGACGCCTGCCGGGGTGGACGTGGACCAGTTCCTGGGTGTGCGGTACACACAGGCACCTGTTGGGGACCTGCGCTTCCGACCGCCCACCGACCCCCTGCCGTGGGAGGGGACGTACGACGCGACGCAGATGAAGACGAACGTGTGCCCTGGGGCGCAGTGTGAGTTCGTGGGTGGTGTGGACACAGAGGACTGCCTGTTCCTCAACGTGTTCACGCCTGCGGACGCACGCCTGCGCAAGGAGAAGCTGCCTGTGGTGGTGTGGATCCACCACGGCAACTTCTACCACGGGTGTGCGTTTGAGAACTCTGGTGAAACGCTGGTGGCGGCGTCTGTCAACAAGGGCCAGCCTGCCATTGTGGTGGCCATGAACTACCGCATCAACTTCCTGGGCTTCCTCGGGTCAGACGAGCTGCGCGGCGGGAACAAGAGCGAGTCGACGGGGAACTACGGGATGCTCGACCAGCGCAAGGCACTTGAGTGGGTCAACCGGTACATCTCGCACTTTGGGGGTGACCCGCACCGCGTGACCATTGCAGGCGACAGCGCAGGCGCAACCTCGGTGACAATGCACATGGTGTCGGAGGGCAGCTACAAGCAGGAGTACGACAACGGGAAGCTGTTCCACGCCGCCACAGTCAGGGCTGGCGTCGAACTTCGGGTGGTTTCCCCTCGCCTCTGCCGAGTACATCTACTCGCAGGTGAAGACCGCCGCCGGCTGTACGGACGTAGCGTGCCTGCGCACACTGCCTGTTGAGGTGTACAAGGCCCTGGTGCCGCACTTCCACCCTCTGTACTTCGCCCCTGTGGTGGACGGTGTGGAGCTCACTGACATGCCGTGGAAGCTGCTGCGCGACGGGAAGTTCGCCAACGTGCCTGTGCTGACGGGGACCACACGTGACGAGTACGCGTTCTTTGTGCTGGAGTACCCCTCGCTGCTGCCCGCCGATGCAGGCGAGGACTTCTTCGACACAGACATCCTGCGCGACGTGGTGGCTGGGGACCAGGACAAGCTGGCGGAGCTGAAGCAGCTGTACTCCAACGAGAGCTACACCTACCCCCCCGAGTCGGAGTGGGCGGGCCGCAGCTACTGGTGGTGGGCGGAGATGCGCCTGATCTCCGACCGCTTCTTCTTCTGCCCCAACCGCTACGGCGCACACCACCTGGCACGCGGGCGCATCGATGACAACGGGTGCCGCGAGCCGCGGAGGAGCCGTGCCCCTGTCTACCAATACTTCTTCACACGCGAGTCGAAGACCCAGACGGCGTACCCCGGCACAGGCCCTGACGCCTTCACCGTGCCTCACGTGGCTGATGTGCAGTTCTTCTTCAACTGCTCGCTGGTGGGTGACTGCACCACGAAGCAGCCCCGTGACCAGTGCCGCAAGGCAGTGCCGAACCCCAACTGCGCCTTCGCCAACACCGAGGAGCAGGAGCTGGCCGACAAGATGTCGGGGCTGTTCGTGCAGTTTGTTTCGACAGGCCGCCTGGACTTCCCATTCATGCGCACCTCGGGGTCGATGGGGCTGGACTACATCACCCGCCTGGATGCGCCGGAAGACGACGACACCGCACCTAACAAGCACGGCTATGTCAACCTCAGGGCAGCAGCCTGCAACTACATCGACATCATCGACCGCCCCGGCGACGCACCCACCCCGAAGAAGTGCTGCCGGAGGAAGAAGACCACCCGGAAGCACTGAGACTAATGCCCCCCCTGTATCCCCAACCCAACCACGCCCTGTCTGCATCACCGCTCTCGGCAGCTCGATCACCGATACCAAAGGGCAGGCTATGCGTGGCACGGCGGGGGGTGGGGTGGTGCACGGCGTTCTGAAGGTCTGGAATGACGGCCATTTCTGATCCACCGTAATGTTGCTTCTGGGGGTCTTCGCTACGGGGTGATCGTCAGTGCAGTTCGGTGCATTTCCTGTTGAATTAGGTGAAAACTGACGGAGATTGACGAAGGATAACGACCAGCGAAGACCCCCCTCTGTCTCAGGGTTGCTTTCTGTCCCCATGACCCCATGCCATGGGATTGGCGGCAGTTGGGCCCAGCCAAGGCTTCTGCTCTGCAGGAAGATTACCCCCCACTACCCACCACACCCGCTCTCCCCACTGAGTGTCAGGGGTGTTTTCGGTTGTTGTAACCAGTTACGAGCGACGGCGAAATGCAAAGTCGCGAAGTGACAAGGGAATGCGGCTGACTGAATCTTGATGCGACGTGCAACCAACCACCCCTTTCATGCCAGTTCACAGGGTTTTTCCCACAACGCCCTTTTATTTGTTTGATCCGTGATTTGAGAGGTCCCTGATCCCTGATAGAATTATTCCAAATTCAACGGATGCTGTATCTTTCTTTTGTTGTGTGGAGCTGCCCGGCTCATCTTTTCTGCCAACTCTCTGATTTCATGTGCCCCCCTCAAGGCACACCCAATATCGTTCAACCCATTCATTTCCCCCCATACGTGCCTGTGACTCGTGTTTGCCGCTTTGAGAGTGCGCACAGCCCCCGCTGGCATGCGCGCCCAACTTTCTACGGCTGTGATGTCGTGTGGCAGCAGGTGGATATCACACCAAGTGCAAAAGGCACTGTGTGCCCTCCACCACTGGGCATTGCTCTCAGTCTCACTGTCAAACTGCTAGTTTGACACCTGTTTTGTGTGGGGCGGGTGTTCGCTTTTTCTGCACTTCTGGGCGATAAAGGTACCCCTCCCCTGCAAAAAAAAAGTGATTCACGTGTGCGTGTAGCGGAGTGGCATTATATGGGGGGAGTTCTTCGCTGCAGTCCGGTTCCAAACAATGGAGGTGTTTTCGGTGCATTTCACGTATTGTTTATTGTGAGAAATTACGCCGAAAACACCCTTTTGTGTTGCCGAGATTGCGAAGGCGGGCCCCTCTGTGTGTGGACTCACAAAGAGAGGGGCGATAGAGAGCCGTTATGCTGTTGATCGCATCATCGCACCTCAAAAAAAGGGGGGGGGGGGATCAAAAAAACAATACAAAACATGGAGTGAGGTTCTGCCCAAACGCGGGATTGCATTGGCATAAGCATGCCTGAACACACCATTGCGATGGGTGTCCGCTCGACAAAGCTGCCTCGCGAATGGTCGAAATCCTCCTCCAAAAAAAATATAGGTCCGGTTTGGGACGTGAAACTGCGGGACGGCCCCTCTCCATTACGGACGAGCCCTTCCATACGTTTGGCCTTCCAGATCCCCCGGCTTAGACTTCTTGCTCATCCTCATTAAAGGGGTGGCATGCCTTCAGGTGATCTGTCGCCGAGGCCCTCTGGGGCAAATGGACAGAGTGAACGGGGCGGCGAGAGGGTGCAAAAATAAAGGTTCTGTGCTTGTGTCTGCTGCGGCAATGATGGGCCACACACCCGCAAGCAGGCTGGCTCTCTGCTGGACCTCTCCCCCACACACACACGCCCTCCACATCCCTGCACTCCAGACCCTGCGAGGCCCAGCCGTGTGTCCGCGACTGCCCGCGACTGTTCACACACGCACACACACACCACGCTGTGCGACAACCCAGCCACACGCCACACCTGCAGGGAGGGCGGGGTGGGGAGGCGAAGCGCACACGGCGCACCGCGTCATCCGCGGGGAGGGGAGGGGCGGGCTGCGATGTCTTGCGGCATGAGGACTCTCGTGGCAGTGCTGGTGGGTGCCGTGTGCATCCAGGAAGCCGCGGCGAAGCGCGTCACCGGGACCTTCCTCCTCGATGCCGGGGACGAGTTCCACGGGCCTGAATATGAGATCACAAAGTTCAGCTTCGCAGTGGGGGACAGCGAAATCAAGGGCAAGGTGAAGTACTCCGTGGCGGAGATGAACTGGATGCGCAGCCCGGCGCTCTACCTCTTCAACGATGATGTGTGGGACAAATACCACAAGACACCCGCCTGCATGGACAAGGTGGAGCTGGCGCACAGCGTCATCAAGATCGGGGAGGCGAACGACGGCAGCGCGACTGGGGTGAGGTCGCACATCAACTACGGCTACAACAAGGTGAGCAAGAACACGCAGTCGCATGTGGAGCAGAGGGGGAACCAGATGGCGTGGAGCTTCACCTGGAAGATCACTCACACGGAGCGCACCAAGGGGTGGTTCCTGATTGTGGCTGACTGTGCGCTGGAGCAGTACAACACGAAGGCGGCTCCCATGTCCTACGACATTGTGCTGACCAACCCCGGGGGCAACCAGCTCCCGGCAGACGAGATGTGGCTGCCCACGCTGTACACCGTGCTGTTCGTCGCGATGCTGGTGCACGTTGGCTTCTGCCTGAACCAGCTGTCCACAGCCTACGAGACGCACAACCGGATCCACCTCGTGGTGAAGCTGCTGGGCGTGGCGTATCTGCTGCAGCTGCTGTCGCTGCTGCTGGAGATGCTGCACCTCTTCGTCGTGTCGCTGTCGGGCAACGCTCTGTTTGTGGTGGACTTCTCCAGCGAGCTGCTGGAGGGCGTGTCGGGGCTCGTCATCTCCTTCGTGCTGATCTGCCTGGCCTGTGGGTGGACCCTCGTAGAGGACGAGGCGGACTCGAAGAAGTCGATGTCTGTCGCCACCATGTTCCGCAACCCGAAGCAGCTGTTCGGCGGGAAGAACATCCTCGGCAACGTGATGGTGCTGCTGATGATCCTGCTGGTGGTCTACGTCATCCTCCTCACCTTCTGGAACAAGCTCGGAGACGATGACTTCACAAAGTTCCACGACAGCGACACCAAGCACGGCACGACGCTGATTCACATCCGACTCGGCCTCTTTGCTTTCTTCACACTCTCACTGCTCGCAACGGTGGTCAAGCAGGTATGCCTCAAGGGTGGTGTGAAAAGGCGGGGTGTGTGCTGTTGTATGGTGAGCAGCTGCATGTCTCTGTGTGCTGCATGCCCCCACAACACAACAAGCTTGCCTGTCAAAAATGGCGAAGAAGCCCATTGTATAAGAGAACCACCCACCACACTGCCCTGCACAATCATTCACGTGCCTGGATGCAGTCTTGTTGCACACGCCGCACCCACACGCACCCCCTGTTGCTTCTACAGAGGCAGAAGTCGGCATCCCCCGTGCTGCAGGCGTTCCTGCTGAAGCTGCTGGTGTTCGGCTCTCTGTGGTTCATCACGTTCCCCGTGATGGTCATGATCGCCAACATGTCGCCCCACTACCACCGCCACCGCATCGTCGTCATCGGCACGCTGGCGATGCAATCCGCATGCCTGGCGTCCCTGGCACACCAGTTCCTTGCTGGCTCCTCCACCTACGCCCGCCTCTCCACGGTATGCCGCACGGCAGAGCCGCCTGGCATGGCAGCTGTGTTCTGTGCCCACCCCTCCCACCCTCCCGGAGACTTGAGCGAGTGGAATGCTCGCTGCCCATGTGCTTCCTTGCTCGTTCACCCCACCCCCCACCCCACCACAGGCATGGGAGAGCGGCATGCTGCCGGGTGCAGCAGGGCTGTTCGTGGGGCAGAAGCAGGGCGCTACTGACTAGGCCTGGGCCTGACGCCTGACGCCTTCTGAGGCAGGCGCACTGATGGGCGTGGCACAACAAGCCTGCCTGTGTGGGTGTTGTTGTGACGCCGGCAAAAGGCAGACGAGGGCCTGAGAAAAGGCAACCAAAGGGGGGGAGGGGAGGGGAGGGGGTGTTGCGGCTCTTCATTGCTGGCCGTGAAGTGTTCAAAAGAGAAGATGTGGTGTATGCCGTGGCGGTGAGGGGGGGGGGTTCCTGCACCTGCCACAAAAAAAGAGAGATTGTTGCCGTGCTGTGGGTGGGGTGAATGGGCTGGAACAGCCTTTTGGGGATTGGGGGGGTGTAATACGAGCGAAATCGCAACGATTTGACTGCGCGGATTGACTCACTTATTTGCAATGTGTGTGGGGGCAGGCAGGCTGATGGCGGTGCGTGATTCCGACAAGGGCTGAGAGGAAGATAGAGTTGGCGGTGCTCCCTCGGCATGTCGCAGGAGACGAACTCCGATATTCGACTTCGCTATACATGTGGCGTGATTTGTGTGTCGTGCAATATCACCTCCGGGCATGTGTAGCCACCGCTCCTCTTTTGCAACGCCAAGCGAGGAAAAAAACGCGGGAGGGGGAGAAAGACTCGTATCTTCTCCCTGGCGGAGACCCGAAGAAGCCCCCCAAATGAAAAAAAAATATAACCGAACAAAAAGAAGATTGTGTTGTGGAGCGTGCTGCTGCCCCCCGTCTTCCCCCCCCCCCCCTCCCCCCACACGGTGCACGGTGGACTCCCGCCCGGTCAGACACCCACTTTGCAGTTTGGAAAATTAGCGGGTGTCCTGGCACCCGCTAGTGGGTGTCTCGGCACCCACTAGTGGGTGTCTAAGCGGGTGTCAGACACCCACTAGTGGGTGCCAGACACCCACTAGCGGGTGTCTGGCACCCACTAGCGGGTGTCTGGCACCCACTAGTGGGTGTCTGACACCCGCTAGTGGGTGTCAGACACCCGCTACGCTACTATACTATATTCTCGAGGTGAAAATCTGGCTGGATCAGGGGCATATCCTGGGATCCTGGCCGGGGTATCCCGGTATTAGAGAGAAGAGGGGGAGGGATGATGAGGAGGCCCCAGACCCCAGCCCCTGCCACTTGTCATTTGCGTGTTGCCTTTGTGTGTGCGCCTGTGCCTCCCTGCCCTGTATTTAGTTACCCTCACGGGTATCACAATACAGGGCAGTCCCCCCCCTCCCCCCCCAAAAATCGTTCGCATCATCTTGGCGCCCATTCCTTCCACTTTCTGTGGATGTGTTTGGTATTTCCGAACGGAATTTTCCAGCGTCAAGACTGATACCTCGCCGTTTTCGAGTCAGTCACTTCCACCGCCGCTGCGATTTGCGTACCGGTAGTTGTGCAGAAATGCTAACATTTAATTTGCTCTGTGGAACCTGGACTGCACCTTCTGGGATGTGAGTCTGTAGATAGTTGGACAGTTGCGGTACCCATCTGTTAGAAAGCTGAAAGGAACCTTGTCGGGCGATCAAGGACGACTGAGGGTTCAGTTTGAGTTTAATGTGGTCCAAGGGTACAACAGACATCACTGCTTTGCAGATCCCTCTTGCTTGTCCCTCTGGTAACTTCCAACGGCTCAAACTCCTCGACTTCCTTGGGTGGGCATTTGCCATACCTGACGTAAAACAGTGATGCTTCGTGCTAGTGGTGAACCTGACGTTAGTAAAGGAAGGGTGCTGCGGCTGTCCACGAGGGGCTCTGATGCCTCCTCACGGTGCCTGGTTGGTCGGTTCAGGATGAAACAGAGCAAATTTAGTGTTAGGGGGATGCCTCTGGTCAAGGCCTTTTCACAAAAATTGACCCACGGCGCCGAGTTGGGCCGTTGGTTCCTGGTTGTAGCTCGGTCTACGCCAGGTTCCACACCCCGTCATCGCAAAACGTACGCATACACAGAGGCAAACACAACAGCCTCTGTGGTACGGGAGCATGGCGGGAGGAAATTTTGCCTTTTGGTCAAATAGGCACCCTTTTGGAAACAATTGACCCGCAGGGTGGCTGAGTCTTATCAGACAGGCCGACCTATATGTTGATCAGTGGAACCACACAACCTGTTCAACCTGCCCCCGGGGTGGAAGTCCACCCCTGCCGTAGCGTAAGATAAGCCTACGTCCTCTTCGTCGTCCTAGGACTGTGGAGTTCAGCAATCAAGGATGCGGAACTGCTGTGAGCTGCACACTCTCTTGACACA
This sequence comes from Rhynchopus euleeides, assembly GCA_963210315.1. Classification (NCBI taxonomy): domain Eukaryota; phylum Euglenozoa; class Diplonemea; order Diplonemida; family Diplonemidae; genus Rhynchopus; species Rhynchopus euleeides. Next base: position 203,960 of record OY723299.1, on the reverse strand, counting down.
CCTGCACGTATCTGCGTTACACTCGTGGTAACCCCGAACCCTGTATTTATACAGGAGACTTCCATCTGGTATAGTACACACCAGAACCAGAATCGTTTTTTCTCCTTCCTGCCCTCCCCCCCCCCCCCCCAAGGATGCGAATCCTGTATTTTTTGTGTATTTTTTATGTGTATTTTTTGTGTATTTTTTGTATTTTTTGTATTTTTTAATATTAAAATACAAAAAATACACGGTGGACTCCAGCGGGGGTAGGGTAACCCTTTTCGGGAGTCTCAACTAGGGGGAGTCTATACTCCCGCTAGCGGGAGTCTGACTCCCCCTAGCGGGAGTCTTTTCACCTATTTTCACTCATTTTTCCCATGATACCTATGCAATGTGGCACTCGTCACTGAAGTACAGCCACACACACACACACCAAACGGACGTTTCCACCCATCCCAGCTCGCAGACCTGATTCACAAAAATGGGGAAGACGACAACGAAGCCGGCAGTGAAGGTGGCAGCGAAGCCGGCGGCGAAGTCGAGTAAGAAGAAGAAGAGCGCAGAGAGTCCCGAGGCTGCGGAGGCGACGAACATTGTGGCTGATTTTTGCACGGCCTTCCTCGTTAAAAAAGAGGGAAGTGTGCTGACACTGGGATCCATTAGAAGGCTCCTAGCAACGGTGTTGACCGGCAAGGAGATCAACAAGCACAGCCCCCAGGTGGCCAACGCCATCACCGCCGTATTCCCTGACATGGACAAGCTCGCTGTGAGGGAGGTCGAGATGATGCAGAAGGACGGCACCCTCCCCGCCACCTACAGGGTTGAGGTGAAGCGCGGGAAGGTGCAAGACACCAAGTTGGTGGGTGTCACCCTCAAGCCAAAGATGCCCTTGGCTTGGGCGGAGGAGGGCCACAAGAAGAATCCGCTGTACCAGCGGGTCCTTGCTGCACTTGCCCCGGCCTACAAGGAGGTCGAGATGAACAACGTGTACACTGCCGTGCAGCAGGAGGAGGATACTACGACGAAGAATGTGATGCAGCACTTCCCGGTGGTCACCCCGTTGCCTGGGGCAGCCAACGTGCATGTGGTGATGCTCGAGGGGCTGTTGACCCGGGTTGAGTTTTCAGTGACAGGCCTGCAGGTGTCGCTGACGTGTCTTCGCGTGGTCCACGAGGGTTCGACAATCCCCAGCGGCACATACACCGCCACCTATTTCCTCCCCAGGAGCCCTGCCGATGGCGAGCCCATCACCTGCGAGCAGGTGGAGGGGCAGTTGGCCCTGTGGAAGGTCACCGTTCCTTTGGAACAGCCCCGCGCCACGGTGACCGGCTCAGGCCAGGCCAACACCTCCACCGAAGGTCGTGCTTGCCATGTCACAGGACACCACCTACAAGGGCTTGTTCCGCTACCTCTTTGTCTCCCTTGCAGACCTCATGCATTTCCGGTATGCAGACATCCCCTGGCGCTTCTGGGGATGCAAGGATGAGTCAGCCCGGATTCCCTTCTTGCGTGCTCGGATCTCAGGGCATATATTTCACTGGTTGATGGAGCATGCCGAAAAGGGATCAACGCGCAATGCCTACGTACACAGTCTCCATCATTGGTGGGCTCCAGAAGATGCAGTGCCTCTGCAGAACAACGACGAATTTGAAGAAGCAGAGAACGGACATCGCAAGAAAGATGCCGTTACAATCGCCAGCTCCGCAACTTACGAGAGAGATCTTGCAATGGCAGAAGAGAAGCGGCGCGAATCGGGCATGCCTTGGAAGGTTGCGCACCTGTCGCAGGACGGGATCCTCGGGTATAGAGAAGTCATTCTGTGTCCGTGTCTGCACACCCGACACGCTCATAGATTGGCTGTGTATGTTCTTTGCACACAGTTGACACAGCTGCAGAAGGGGTTTGTGCACTGCAACACACAGGACTTCGTTGAACCCAGCAGCGCGCCCTACTTCCTGTTCCGGTTCCCCGAAGGACACCGCAAATTATCGCTCTGCTTGTGCAAAATGCCAATCCCGCTGGGGGCGACTTTCACACCATTCGTGTCATCCGAGGCGACTTTGAGCACGCTTGACCAACGCGCACAGCAGGAGGGGGATGACAGTTCTGACGAAGAAGATGAGGAAAGCCTGCAGGATGGTTTGTCTTGCCCAAGGTGTAACACAACTACGACAGGCGACGGCCGCACTTTGACACCTCAAATTCTAACCGCTCACCTCCGCCAATGTGACAATGGCGACTGTCGCTCAGCGATTCAGCGACTGTCGCTTTTGGCCCAGCGATCGTCGCCAGAGCGTTTCTGGACCGAAATTTCGGATTTCATTTCCGGAAAATTTCCGGATCGTGGTGGGGTCATTTTGCTCTGGGAGATGAGTTTTTGGCCATTCAAATTTTTTGACATTTCCCTCCCGTTGTCTGTGGACCGCTTAAAAATGAAATCGAAAACTGGAAAAAATGAAAAATCCGAAAAAATATTTTCTCTAAAAAAGTGGGTTCGTGGGTTTCGATTTTTCCCACAACCCCGAAAAAAAAACTTGGAAAAATTTTTCGAGTGGTGGACTTTTTTCTCACAAAAGTTTTTTTTCGATTTCACTTTTCGGCCCTTATGAAACTTGGCCCGAAAACTCGATTGGCCAAAAACTCATCTCCCAGAGCAAAGTGACCCCACCACAGTCCGGAAAAATTCCGGAAATCGAAGTTGAAAAAATGGGTGAGCGACTCAGCGACAGTCGCTACACCCGTCGCAGTCGCAATCGCTGAATCGCTAGCGACTGTAGCGCTACTCGAGCGACGGTGTAGCAATTGTCACATTGCCTCCGCAGGTGCAGCCGCTACCAGGAGGATAGGTAGGTAGTCCAGAGTCCGGGGAAACTGACAGAAGCAAAACAAGCCCCTCCCCATCCCTCTTCCACCTTCCCCCCGCATGATTTTACCCCCCACGCCAGTAGACTGTAACTATATCATGGGAAAAATGGATGAAAATAGGTGAAAAGACTCCCGCTAGGGGGAGTCAGACTCCCCCTAGCGGGAGTATAGACTCCCGCTAGCGGGAGTCTTTGACACCCTCTCAGACTCCCGCTCCCAGACTCCCGCTAGGGCCGCTGGAGTCCACCGTGTACCGTATACGTAAATATTATGGAACGGGCCCATTTTTGGCCGGTCCGTTCCATAATATTTACGTTCCATAATATTTACAGGGCCAGTTGGGGACTCGGTGGTGAGGACGGCTTGCGTCAGGAATCGCGCGAAAAGTGCACGAGTAGGTCCCGTCAGGGACTCTGTATGCCGTCCGATCACCTGGTCCAAGTCCCCGAGTCGCAGAAAGCCCTGTAAATATTATGGAACGAAAAAAATCTGGAACGCCAACCCACCAGCGTTCCAAAATATTTACGTTCCATAATATTTACGTTCCATAATATTTACGTTCCAAAATATTTACGTATACGGTACATGCATGGTGGCGTCGTACCGGTTTCGGTCACGTTTATCATGATATTTTTAAAGGGTTTTCATTTTTTACGTGAAGTATGGAAACCTTGATGCCGCTCCAGACCGATCAAATGAAGCTTGATGGGATGGTATCAAGGTTTCGATGTTACTGTTACTACATGGGTCGAATCGTCCATCTAGTGATACTCCACAGAGGCAGTTGCCTGTATGTTGAATAGTATGACGACGTCATGGTATTCAACGTTAAAATTGTTCTCGATACCGTTGCCGCTCCATGCATGAGTATGCATGGAGCGGCACACACGAGCACAAATCACACACACCCACACTGCAGGGGTTCTCATCCTCACACACAACATGCCTGGGCGCAAGGCGCACTGGTCGCAAGTGCACTTCTCCGCAGTGCAGAACAACCTGGCGCGTAAGTGCCAGCACTGTGATGATGTTATAAAGGCAGTGTCTGGCACACGCCTCCAGACGAAGGCACCCACTGAGGTGGTGGAGCGGGCGAAGGAGGCGGGTACCATACTGCCCACCTGGTCGCACCCAAGTGCCTCACACCGGATCTCTCCCCACCCGGTGGTCCACCTGACGGATATGCGCCTCAACTAATCGCGTTGTGAGTAACCTGAACCCGAGAGTGCTGAGTCCCCTACTGGGCCCCCACTAGTGTATTTTTTGGTGTATTTTATGTATTTTATGTGTATTTTATGTACTTTTTGTATTTTTTGTATTTTTTGAGACAGGCTTTGTATTTTGTCATCCCTGCCCCCCCCCCCCTCCTCCCGTTGTATCTGCACACGAAACTGTGAATCTGTAGAAACCACCTCCTCCACCTGTGCCGCACCCACCCGCGTCCCGCCTTCGGGCAGAAAAAGACACACTGCCAAAAGGGATTGTCCAGCTCGTTCATATTCAAAGGATTGGTTGTCATGTTTCTTCGCTCCCCGGGCACAACCAGAGGCAATCCCCCCACCCCCCCCCCCTAGGGGGGGTCAAATGCCACCCTTTTACGTGGACAAACACGATTTTTCAAAAAACCGGCGCAGAGGCCCCAAAGCCCCCGTAAACCCTCCAAACCCCCCCAGATCGGTCCGGAAACCCATCGAACCCCACTTTTCCACCATTCCGGGCACCTCAGGTGCCCGAATTGGGGTACCTAAATTTTGTGCCACCGTTTGGTACCGGACAGTGCCACTGTGTGGGAGGTTGGAAAAGAAAATGCCCCAACACACCACATCTGAGGGTTGCAATGCATGTTGCTTGCCAACCACGTCATCCGGTGGGTGTCAGGCGCTATGTAGGTGGCATTAGCCAGGTCTTCGATGAGTTCTGGCTTGTATATGTACCTCCCTGCCACCATGCACCGGGAGGCTGCCTGTAGGTACGGAACAAGTCCAGATGGTCGTGTGATTCCTGTGCAGCAGTGCTCCACAACCGGGATGTGTTGACAACGACTGTTGCAACACGAGCTGTACATTCCGGGAACACACGAAGTGCGCTGTCGTGGTACCCATTGTGCCAGAATTGGTACTTGCTGCGGTCTACTTTGCCTGGCCCAAGAGCACTGGTACTGAACAGTGCAATATGCGTGGCGAGGTGAATGCAACGGAAGCGCGCAAAGTCAATACAGCTCTCGGATGGCGGGTGGTGGTGTCACTAGTGTGTGACGTTCACTCGAGGATACAACGCATCACAATGAATCAGCAACCGTGGACCGAGTACAATACGCTCTCTGTGGCTGGTGTGGGGGACAAAGGCAGTGCCTGTGCCGCAGGCAGGGAGGTACATATACAAGCCAGAACACATCGAAGACCTGGCTGATGCCACCTACATAGCGCCTGACACCCACCGGATGACGTGGTTGGCAAGCAACATGCATTGCAACCCTCAGATGTGGTGTGTTGGGGCATTTTCTTTTCCAACCTCCCACACAGTGGCACTGTACGGTACCAAACGGTGGCACAAAATTTAGGTACCCCAATTCGGGCACCTGAGGTGCCCGGAATGGTGGAAAAGTGGGGTTCGATGGGTTTCCGGACCGATCTGGGGGGGTTTGGAGGGTTTACGGGGGCTTTGGGGCCTCTGCGCCGGTTTTTTGAAAAATCGTGTTTGTCACCCCCATTTGACCCCCCCTACCCCCCCCCCCCCCCACCAAAAAGGAAGAAGGTGCTGGGAGACTTGCTTTTCCGTTCACTCTCGACGATCAAACCCCCACCAAAAAGGAAGCAAAGAAGAGCACTCTGGGGGGTGGGGGGGGGGCTTTCCGACACCTCCCCCCGAACAAAGATGTGACACGGCGTCATTGCTGTGGCACAGTGTGTCGAGGCCCTCCCCCTCCCCGCCTTTTGGCACCCATATGCAGGGCCCGTCCGCCCATTCTACCCGCCCCACCTTCAGAGGCTTGTTGGCGGGTCATTCTATACTATGAGGGGGTGGGGGGCGGTGGGGTGGTGGTGGTGGTGGTGGTATGCAGCAGCAGTCTCCCCCCCCCCCCCTTCGTTGTTCAGCAGGGGGCAGGGTTCTTTTGGCGAGGGTCTCCGGTGGCTTGTCACCCCCTCCTCCTCCCTCCTCCTCCTCCTCCCCCCCAACTCCCAACCCCCGCCACACGTTTTTTTTTACGCACACGACCTTCGCGCGGAAAGTGTTATTCAGCTCTGCCAAACGTGCTCTACACACCACCCCCTTCATCAGGCAAGTGGGTTTGTAAGTGTGTGTGGAAGCGTCAACGCATCAAACGAATTATAAAGTAGGAGAGGAAGAGCGGCAGAGTTGAAGTGACACTTTTCTCGCCAAACAAGGCATGCTTGCCATATCAACAGAGCTAGTACCGCACAGTGAGGTTTGAGAGCAAATCAACCCGGGTATGCCCTCTAGGTCCCGGGCACGACCTTAAACTGCCTGGGAAGGCTTCCGGTCGCCACCCGCAGCCTCTTGCTCTGAGGGGGGGTCGAGCTGCTCGCGAAAGGCCTCTTTGCCTTGCTCACGAGATCGAGCTCTGCCGGGAGCTGCACAGCTCTTGGCACTGCCTCAGGTGCGGCCTCCCCCCTTGTACCGCTCGTAGGCGGCGCAGGCGATGGGAAGGCTGTCGGTTATATCCATGCTTCCAATCCATGTTCCAATCCATTGGAAATCCATCTCAGCGTGGGCCGCCCGGTACAGCTCACTGTGCTCGCTAACAACACACTACCGCTCGTGCCACAAACAAAACCCGGACTCTTTATCGGCAACCACACACCACACACACCCACGCACGCAGGACCCCATCTCCCCCCCCTCCCCTCCATGCCCGGGGCCGAGGGGGCACGATGGCCACATCCTCTGCGGGTCCTTCAAGGTGGGGGGCCACCTCCCCCTTAACCTCCCCCACCCACACCGCCTCCAAGTGGTATGCCTCCGCCGCACCCGGCCTGGCCAAGGTCCTCAAGCTCCCCGCCCTCCCGCAGCAGGCCGACGCCGCCCGCGAAGCCGGGGAGGCGGGGGAAGCGGGCAGCCCACCGCCCGACCCCGCCGCACACCCCGCCCGCCTCCGCGACAAACACAGCCCGGGGTATTTTCGGGGGACGGCGAAGCCGTCCCCTGTGCAGCAGCGCAGCCGGCTGGTTCCCCGGCAGCAGGCTCTCGGGGATGCCTCGCCTCCTGACAGGGTCCGGTTTGGGGACATCCTGGCGCAGTGGAACACCGTGGGGGCCGACGGCGCACCCACTGCCGCTGCAACCGGAACCGGAACCGGAACCCCAGTAGGCGACGCCCCGCTGGGACCCCCCATCTTCTCACTCACATCAGTCGACGCGGCTGCCGCCAACACCGCCACCTCGTCGCAGGCCCGTCCCGCCCCGGCCCTAAAGGCTGGGGCGGGACGGCAGAGCCTTTTCTGCAAACCAGTCCCAGGGCCCGACCGACATCAGCATCAGCAGCAGCAGGCGAACCAGCTCTCCGCAGTGCGGGAGAGGAGGGACAAGCAGGAGGCGGAGAGGCTGGCTGTGCTGGAGGAGGCTATCGCGTCGAAGAGGAAGAAATCTGTGATGTGGGTGGCGCAGAGGAAGCTGACGGCTGCGTCGGGGCATGTCCAGTCGAGGTACGGGACTGCGGAGGCGGAGGCGCCCCTCCGCTCCCGGATGTGGGCGGGTCTGGCTCGCGCAGCGCTGGTGCAGCGCTGCCTCTGCGAGCAGATCATCCTCCGCCAGTCGAGGCACACGCTGCGCCTCCTCTTCATCCCCGCAGCCTGCCGCCTCACACACCGCACCCGCAGCGCGCGCCGTCGAGCCGGCATCTTGGAGGCCTTCCGCACCAGCCTCAGCAACGGCGAGGCCCGCCCCCCAAAGGCCCTGCTGGCACGGCACCCCCTCTTCGAGACGCTGGCCCCCGCCCTGCGAGAGCGGCTCGTGGCTGGGGGGCTGCTCCGCGCATACGCCGCAGGCGAGTTTGTCACCTTCCGGCGCGAGCCCCTGCAGTGCATCTACCTCGTGGTGTGCGGGGCGCTGCGTGTTGTCCCACAGCAGCAGAAGCGCCGCCGCGGCAGCGGCGACGGCGGTGGGGGCGATGTTGAGGCATCAGGCGGTGCCGCCATGCCGGAGAGCGGGGAGGGGGGCGGTGGTGGTGGTGGTGGTGGTGACAATCCCGCATCGCCCCCACCTGCCCCCCCCAGCAAAGGCTCCGGAGGTGGTGGGGCTGTGGCAGGTCAGCAGGGGGGTGGTGGCGGCGGCGGCGGCGGTGATGCCAAGAGAGGCACCATCAGCCCCGGGGGGATCTTTGCCGACCACGGCCTCCTCGGGGTGCAGTCGCATGTGTCGACCATCGCGGTTGCCTCCGACGCTGTCCTCTTCGAGATCCCGCTCGACGTGGTGCTGGAGGCTGTGTGCGGCACCGCCGCCGCCGCCGCCCCACCCGCTTCCAACACCCCCGACCGGCCCCAACACCACCAGCTCCCGGGGAAGATCATGGAGGTCGCAACACACCGCTACAAGATGCTGATGAACCGCGTCAACCCACTCAGCCTTCCTGACTTCCGCGGGGGACGCCAGGCAGACATGTTCATCCAGATCCCCGACACGGTTCTGGGTGACCATCTCCAAGGGTGGGCGCTGGAGATCTACACGGGAGAGGTTTACAAAGCAGGCGCACGGCCTACAATGTGCTTCTATCTTGCTCGGGGGCGTGTGGCGCTGTGCGACGCCGCAGGGGAGGAGGTGCGTGAGGTGCTCCCCGGGGCGATCTTCGGGCATGAGGAGATTCTCTTTGTGGAGGCGTATAGCCTGACCGCTGTCGCGGATCAGGGGTCCAACGTGTGGCAGGTCCCGAAGGCGGAGTTCAGCAGTCTGCTCCTCCGTTATCCCGCGCAGTTTCTCGATGTCTGCTGCATGCTCAACGCGGAGGCGGAGGCGGCGATGGTGCTTCAGGGCGACGCGATAGTCGAATCCACCCCGAGTGTCGCGTCCCTCCCGCCGAAGGCGCAGCGCGCCCTGCTCTCCCTGCTGCAGCCCCGGGTGTTTTCCAACGGCGAGATTGTCGGGGGGAGGGGGCAGCCCGTCAGCCAGATCGTCTTCCTGACGAAGGGCGCCGTGGGGGTCACCAGCAACGAGGGGGTGTCGCGCTGCATCACCCCGGTGTCGGTGATAGGGCTGCCGGACCTGCTGCACCACGGAGGGCAGTGGGAGCAGACGCTCAAATCAGCCGTGCGGAGCCAGTGCTGGGTTGCGGATGCGGCGCTGGCGCTCGCCGTGTTCGCGCCACACCTGGGGGGTGCGCTGCACGACGCCCCGGGGGACCCCGCCTCTGCCATGCTATCGACCAGGTCTGGAGGCCCTCAGGCGACCACGTTCTCCTTTGGGACTGTTGGCGCCGTGTCGAAGGCAAAGGCGAACCTCCTGAAGCTGCGCGCCTCCGGGTTTGGGAAGTCGGGTGGGGGCAACGCCGCCGCTGCCGCCGCGGCGGGGAAGCCGCGCCGCCAGTCGCAGCGCTTCAGCACAGCGGGGCAGCGGCAGGACCAGCAGCACTGCCTCTCTACCGGGGACACGCAGAGCACCTCTCTGAACCGCACGCTGTCCTTCTCCGATGGGCCGAACCTCATCTTCCTCTCGGCGTCCCTCCAGACGTCGGGCAACGCCACACAGCAGCAGCAGGGCTCGCTGGATCGCAGCGGGCCTGACTTCCTCTCGACCCACTCCCCGAAACGCCGTGGAGGCCCCTCCCGGGCGAAGCCCGACGGCGCACCGCCGTCCCCCACAGGCACACCCGCGGTGGGAACCTCCCCGTCTGCATCGGGGGTCGCCATCACCGCAAACGGCAGCAGCAGCAGCAGCAGCACCGGCAGCGCCAGCTCCCCTGCATAGGCTGCCACTGCTGCTGCACCCTGCGATCGGGACGAAGGGGGCAGCCCTGCTGCCGCTGCTGCGCAGCAGCAACACCAACAACCCTTCCTCCCGACAGCCCCCGGTGCCTCGGGGCAGAGCGGCGGTGCAGAGGGTGCCTTCCTGATGCAGCCTGGCGCCCGTTATTCCTGCGCGTCCTCTGTGCCTGCTGCTGAAGAGGTAGAGCTCCCCCCGGACATCCCCCTCGACTGCGTGATGGGCAAGCTGCACGGCCTGCAGGCCCTGGGGCAGCGCATCTGGAACGGGGGTCGGATTGTCGACCCTGCCGCGCGGCACCTCGACCTGACGGAGGAGGAGGGTGAGGCTCTGGTGGGGCACTTCCGCCTGAAGCTCCGGGATCTTGAGGCGAGCTGCGCCGACGGCGGGGCGGTGGGCAGCCGGCTCGCCCTGCCCAGCGTGGCGGGGGTGGCGGGTGGAGGAGGAGGAGGAGGTGCTGGTGGAAGTCGCCGGCTCCGAGCGGCTGGTAGGGTTGTCGAAGTCGTCACCCCCTCACGTGCTGCGGGGGCGCGGAGGCTCCCTCCGATTGTGAATGCGCCTGTCTCCGCTGAGGGCCAAGAGGGTTCTGCGGTGGATGCTTGATGTGATGTGGTGGAGGGGGGTACGGTGGGGTGGGGGGAGTCTGAAGTTTCCCTTTCATCAACGTCTACAACCGATTATCTGCAGATCGCAGCCCACTCTTTGAGACACGCCCGCAGCTCTACCGAGGTGGCGGGCGTGTTGGGGGGGGGGGGAGGGAGGGGGGGGGGCTCAAGTCGGCAGCAGGGTTGGCACAGAGTTCCCTTCCGGGAAAGCGTGGCGTCCTGCTGCCAGGGGTGTGGGTGGTTGCGGGGGGAGGGGGGGGGGGTGCGGTGGTGATGGCTTGTTGTGCGGCTGTTGACTTCTCAACAGAAGCCTGGAAGCAGCAGGATCGAGGCTGTGATACAGGGGGGGGGGGAGGCACAGTGTGGCAAAACCATCGTTTAAAATGGTGCGCCAGACCGTGTTCCCACACCCTGCAGTCGTGTTGATTCCAAGGGGTTGTGTCCGGGTGTAACACAGGTTCCCACCTCACCGTCACCTTGCAGGTCCCTAATAGCCAGTTCGTGTACATCCGAGCAAAATATGAAAATGCATGTTGTTGTGATCGCGGCCCTGCTGGTCGCAGGGGCGCAGGCACAGGACATCTGCTGCCAGGCCCTGCCGTCGTGCCCTGCTGGTGCCAAGCAGGACTCCGCCTGCACTGACGAGGAGATCGCATCTGGCAAGTGCGTGGAGGCGTCTCTGTGCTGCAAGACGATCAAGTGTCGCATTGAGTCCCCCATCTGTTGCATGGCCATGCCGACGTGCCCTGTTGACACCACACAGGACGCGACCTGCACTGCTGACGAGGTTGCGTCTGGTGCCTGTGTCGAGGCGAGCAGGTGCTGCAAGACCCTGACGTGCCGTAAGAACGCACCTGCCCCGGTGGTCCCGGCCCCGATCTGCTGCCAGGCCCTGCCGTCGTGCCCTGCTGGTGCCAAGCAGGACTCCGCCTGCACCGACGAGGAGATCGCGTCTGGCAAGTGCGTGGAGGCTTCGAGGTGCTGCAAGACGATCAAGTGCCGCATTGAGTCCCCCATCTGTTGCATGGCCATGCCGACGTGCCCTGTCGACACCACGCAGGACTCCTGCACGGCTGACGAGGTTGCGTCTGGCGCCTGTGTCGAGGCGAGCAGGTGCTGCAAGACCCTGACGTGCCGTAAGAACGCACCCGCCCCGGTGGTCCCGACTCCGATCTGCTGCCAGGCCCTGCCGTCGTGCCCTGCTGGTGCCAAGGAGGACTCCGCCTGCACTGACGAGGAGATCGCGTCTGGCAAGTGCGTGGAGGCTTCGAGGTGCTGCAAGACGATCAAGTGCCGCATTGAGTCCCCCATCTGCTGCATGGCCATGCCGACGTGCCCTGTTGACACCACGCAGGACGCGACCTGCACTGCTGACGAGGTTGCGTCTGGCGCCTGTGTCGAGGCGAGCAGGTGCTGCAAGACCCTGACGTGCCGTAAGAACGCACCGGCTCCAGTGGACCCAACCCCGATCTGCTGCCAGGCCCTGCCGTCGTGCCCTGCTGGTGCCAAGCAGGACTCCGCCTGCACTGACGAGGAGATCGCGTCTGGCAAGTGCGTGGAGGCTTCGAGGTGCTGCAAGACGATCAAGTGTCGCATTGAGTCCCCCATCTGTTGCATGGCCATGCCGACGTGCCCTGTCGACACCACGCAGGACTCCTGCACTGCTGACGAGGTTGCGTCTGGCGCCTGTGTCGAGGCGAGCAGGTGCTGCAAGACCCTGACGTGCCGTAAGAACGCACCTGCCCCGGTGGTCCCGACCCCGATCTGCTGCCAGGCCCTGCCGTCGTGCCCTGCTGGTGCCAAGGAGGACTCCGCCTGCACCGACGAGGAGATCGCGTCTGGCAAGTGTGTTGAGGCTTCGAGGTGCTGCAAGACCATCAAGTGCCGCAAGGAGGAGCCCGTCCCGGAGCCCCCCGTCTGCTGCCAGGCGATGCCGTCGTGCCCGTCTGGCTTCAGGGCGACCAACCCGCGGAGGTGCTCGAAGCTGATGTGGCGCTTCGGCATCTGCAAGGAGGTGACACGCTGCTGCAAGACGCTGACGTGCCGCACCTGGATTCGCTGAGTCACCCCCCTCCCCCAGCTACGTGGCCGGCGACACCCACACCCTTCAATGATTTGTGCAGTGTCCGCCCCCTGCCCCTTCTCCCCACACACACCACCCCCCCTTTCCTTCCGCTCTCCCCCACCCGCACTTTTCCCACGGACGTGCCCTGGCCTGAGCCCCTGCAACACGCCCCCATTCGTGTGCCTTTGCAGGCGTGACAGGTCTGCGCCTGACTTCCCCACCTTGCTTCTACTCTCTCTATTCGTTTGTGTTTTTCCTATCTGGGCAGCCGCTGTTCCTTCCTGGCCTAGACGAGATACGGCTCGCATGTGCTGTGCTGGTGCACCTTTTCAGTGCATGCAGTGCTCCCACACACGAGCCTGAATGTCGCCGGAGGGCAGCGGCAGCCCCCACAACGCCTGTGCACCCTGCTGCCACTCTACACGGTATCAAATACATCGAGCTTCTTCCTACTGCAGCACCTCGCTGTGCTACCCACCACTTCACGTGGGAAGAGCTACTGCCCACCCCCACCCCGGGCTGTTCTGTCCCCAGCGGCTTGCAGCCGACTGCCTTGGTAGCTGCAGAAAACGGGATTGACGAAAGTGTCCCATCCTGCACCCAGGGCCTATGCGTGTTTGCTGTGGCACCACGTCATATCATCCACTTTGCTGCACTCTCGCATTGCTTTTTTTGTTGAGTGTTGTGACCACCACCACCACCCCCTCCCCCCTCTTCTATTGGGCGCTGCAACGTGCCGTGTTGCCGCGGTGTGCGCCAGTGGAGTGTAACAGCAGAGTTCGCTCTGTGCGACACCTGCACTGAACAGAACAAGCAGCTTAACGTGTGTATCTGCCGTTTGGCTGAGGACGGATGTCACTCGAAGCACCTCTGGGGTCAAACCACCCACAGACAGGGCTGAGCGTGCCATCACATGGCATGCCCGGTGCCGAACTGAGTGCAATTAACATCGAGGGCCCCCTCCCAGCTACCATGTTCATGTTTACTCTGATAGAGACGCTCTTATGCTGATGGACATCGAGACACTACACCCTGACGTGCCCCACCCGCCCCACCACCCCCTCCCTCGACACTGATTTGCCACCGCAGCATTTCTGCTCTCTGTTGTCCTGCACACCCCCTCCCCTCCCCTCCCCCCGGTGAGTTCTGCAGACCCTGCTGTCCCCCCCACGCCCCACCACCCACACCCAACAGGGCCGCAACCGCGGCGGAGGGGGGGTTGGGGTCAGGGCACAGGAGCGGAGTGTCTTGAGGGTGTTGGTGGGTAGGCAGGGGAGGGGAGGGGCAAGCCAACCCCACCCACCCACACACCCCCCCCCCCCCCAATGGAGCACCACCCCGCCCGGGGCCCCTCCCCGGAGGTGAGTTTCGGCTCGCCTAGCGGATCCCCCGCGCTGCGGTTCGGGTCGGAGGAGCGACTGTCGCCGCACCCGCCTGTCAATCTGAGCTCGCCGTGCATCCCTGCGCGACACCCGCAGCAGCAGCAGCAGCCCTCCTCGACTGCCCCTTCAGAGCAGTGGCCCCAGCAACCTCCGTCGAGCGTGACGACCGTGCCACAGCTGACCGAGGCAGAGCGGGTGGCGGCGGCGCTGGGTACCCTGCGGCAGGCCCCGGGGTGGGTTGCGAGGGCAACCCCTGCCCCACCGGACCCCGGCCTCCTCGCCGCAGTGGTGAAGCGCCACGGCGATGTCGCGCAGCAGCTCCTCTCAGAACAGGCGGAGTGGGAGCAGGCCCCGCTCTGCCCGCGCCTGGCGCAGCTCGACACCGCGCGCCTCTCCGTCTTCCTCCACCACGTCGCCCAGCTGGCGGGCTGCACGCGGCAGCTCGCAGCCCTGCAGGGGCGGGCCATGGAGGAGATATACGCCATGATACACAGCCACGCCGACACGCTGCCGCAGCTCACCCCTGCCACGCTCAACAGGCTCTACTCCGCAGTCGCTGGCGCGGCGGAGGCTGTGGCGGCGGCGGCGGGGGGCGGCGAAGCCGCCCCCCGCAGCGGCAGCAGCTCCGGCGCCGCGGTGCCGCAGGGGGAGGAGGGGGAGGGGTGTGCCCGGTGTGGCGCCAGCCAGCAGCAGCAGCAGCAGCAGCAGCAGGCTCCTCCTCCGGCGCTCGGTGTGGGGGTGGGGGGTGTGGCGGAGCAGCAGCACCAGCAGCAGCAGGAGGAGCAGCAGCGGCGCCTCCGCGAAGCGGAAGCGGAGATTGTGCGGCTCCGTTCGCAGGTGCGGCACTATGAAGCTGAGGCGGACCAGTGCCGCACCGCCTTTGCGGAGTATGAGGCTGCGTATGCGGAGCTCATCTCGTCTGTGCAGCACGGGGGTGTGGCGGTGGAGGGTGGTGGTGGTGGTGCTGCGTTGGGGCCCCGCCTGCCCGGGGGTGGTGGTGGCGGTGGCGGGAGCGGTGTCAGCGGGGTGAGCAGCATCGGCAGCAGCAGCAGCGGCCTCCCGCCTGCGGGGCAGGCGGGGCAGACGGCTGCCCTGCGGCAGCCGACCCTGCCGATGCCGCTGCAGGTGCCGCACAGCCAGCAGCAGCAGCAGCAGCATGTCAGGCAGTGGCAGCACCCTCCTGCTGCAGAGGCAGGGCCCACGGCGGGTGCGGGTGTGGGGGCTCGGCATGGGTCTGAAGGGTGGGTTGCTGGTCTGCGCCGCCCAAGCGGCGAGGCTTCCACTTTCCAACTAGATTCGCGTGGAGGTGGAGGTGTGGGTGTGGGTGTGGGTGTGCCTGTCGGGCACCATCCCCACCCCCACTCCCACCACTCCCACCCCCACCCGCACCTGCGCAGCAAGGAGGTGTCGGAAGGGGTGCCCCCTGGTGTCGGTCTGCAGGGGATGTCGGTGTCGGTGTCGGGTGTGGCCATGCGAGGCTCCCCGCAGGGCAGCAGCTTGAGCGTCAGCTGCGGGGTTCCCGGGCATGGCAGCGATGCGGGCGGCGGGGGGAGCGTATCGGGGGGAGCGGCTGCGGTGGCGAACCCCCCGTCGCCAACCCCGATGACGCTCCCCGCAGCGCACCCGGTGGGGGTGCCGCGTGGTGGCACCCCGGTGCTCGGGGCGGCGGCGCATGGCGGCAGGGTGCGCGCCCGCACCGTCGTCGTCACGGGAAGCAACAGAGGGGGCGATGGCGCAACCGCCGACACCCACCACGGCACCGGCAGGGTGAGCGTCGTCTCGCGTGGCGGCTGGGGCCCCGGAGGAGGAGGTGGTGGTGGCGGCGGATCTGCGCGCCCCGATGCTGATGGCGGTGCTTCGAACCCCACAGTGGGGTCGAACACCCCGAAGTCGACATCGCTAGCGACGCCCACGAGCAGGGCACAGCGGGCGGGGGGGAACGTGCATGTGAGGTTTACCCCTGGGGCTGCGGTGGATGATGACCTGGTGCGCGAGGCTGAGGCTTTCTGAGCCTTTGATGCCTATCCTTCATACAGCTGAGGGGTGGGTGTGTGTGAGGCGAGAGTTTGCCCTGCTGTTTGGTGTGCTCTTTGTAGATATCGATGTCAGAACAAGGCTCGGTGTGGGGTGACAAAAGGCCTGCTGCCCCCTCTTCTCTATATCTCTGTCTCGCTCGCTCTCTGGCACGATGGGAGCGCCACACGGCAGTGGCCCTCCATTGATAAGATTCTTGTATATTCTGAGAAGTCCCTTTCACCGCCCTTTCAGGCCTACGGCCCATATTCTAGATGTAACTCCTCGGGGGGTCTTCAGCTGAGCGGAGCTGAAAAGCGTTTATTTTGGTGGATTTCCCCCCCCTCACCCAGGGAGGAAACCCGCCGAAGAATGCCGAAACGGAGGCCGCCAGTGCGAAGGCCCTCCCAGCCTTCAGATGATTTTTCTTGTTGTTGTCAGAACAACCCCCGCTTTTTCATGTTCACGATGTCCGTAGCAGCTTCTTCGGTATATCTTGCCTAAACACGTGCGCTGCAGGCACCGTTCCAACAAACAGGGGCGTGTTCACAACCAAGGGGTGTGCCCAGCAAGGTGTAGATCACACCAAGAGCGGAGAGGCTCGGTGTGTTGTGCACTGCTGCATACTCATGTGTGCCCTTCGCCCCTGATTGTTCGGAATCACCCGGTGTGGTATGGCACCCCCGCCTGAAACATCTCACGAAGCCTGGTAAAACCTAAAGGAATAGTCACGCTAAATCGCCACCCCCCCCTCCTAGACGGAGGCACCGATGGGCGAGATTGGTAGAACTCGAAGAGCAGACAAATGACAACCCCACACCGCCTCCCTCGCGTATCCCCCTTCTGTTTGCCACGCATCGCACACGAGTCAAAGAGATGACAGGTCAGGGCTGCCGAGTGTCAATGTATGACGAGTGCCCGCTGGTTTATTTCGGATAACACGATACTCAGAGGAAATGAGTGATCAGCTTCATCAGAACACCCATCCAGAGCACCACGGCTCTCAGTCTTTGAGTTTTCTTCACTCGCCAAGGGGGTCTTCGCTGGTCGACAAACTTCGACAAACTTCATCAGTTTTCAGCCAATTCAACAGGAAATGCACCAAAATGCACTGACGATCACTCCGTAGCGAAGACCCCCCAAGTCAGAAACTGTGTTGCGTGGCTTTCTCCCACTTTGCCCTCCACCCACCCACAAAGGAGTGGGGCACTTGGCCGTGGTATCGGGTGGGAGTGGGGGGGGGGGGGGCGGCACCTCCCCACCCCACCCCACCCGCCACCTGCCATGAGCGAGCTGTACCCCCAGGTGCTCCACGTGCATGTCGACAGGGCAGAGGGGCTACCCATACACTCCCGCGCCTACATCGCCTTGGATGTTGTCGGGAAGAAGGCTGCCGAGGCCTGCCCGCCCCCTGTGACCCGGACTGTGGAGACCCCACTCTATGGTGCCGCGGAGTGGGGCGAGTCGCACAGCGTGCTGCTCCGATCCGGCGACACCGCAACCCTCGTCATGACCATATGGGCGCGGCGCCCCCACAACTGCGACGCCATCCTCGGCAGGGCGGTGCTCCGCATCGACAGGCTCAACCCTCCTGGGGAGAAGATCGCATACCTCCACAGCGGACGCAGCCTGCACATCACGGTGGACGTCCGCACCACATCGCTTCTCCTCCTGCAGGAGGGGCCGAAGCCGAAGGGGCGGCAGAGCAGCTCACACGCGGTGCCGCTCCCGCTGCCCCAGGCACCTTCCGTGCCTCAGACGGAGTCGACCCTGTCTGACACAACATCCGCTGCGACAGCTCTGACTCAGGCAACCGCACCTCAGTCACCCAGGGATGTTTTAGTGATAGACAGCGCGAGCACCGCCATGCAGGTTCTGTCCCGCAGCGTGGTGTCATGGCTTGCGGAGAAGCTGCGTGACGCGCGGAGGACCGTGAAGGCAATGCGGTCCGCCCTGGAGTACCGCGAGATGGAGGGGCGGGCTGCGCTGCACCGGATTGAGACTCTGGAGGGGGTCGTTGCAGTGAAGGGGGAGCTTGCGACGCAGGAGGCGCAGAGGTGGCAGGAGCAGGTGTCGGAGCTGCAGGACGAAACCCGGGCCGCGATACAGGCGCTTGAGGCGAAGGAGGCGGAGTTTGATGAGGTGCAGAGGATCAACACAGCGCTGTCCAAGCAATACGACCAGATGAAGCACGCCCTCCGCAAGGCGCATCAGGAAACAGAGGCAGAGCGGGCGCGGCACCCCGAAGGCGCTGCCGTGGAGGCTCTGCTGAACGGAGGGAGCGGCGAGGTCATCTCCGACCTGGAGCTCCGCGTCCAGCGCCTCTCTGCGGAGAACCAGCACCTGCACCTCCGCCTCCAGTCGTTCTGCCTGATGGAGGGGCTCGTGGAGAGGTTCCTCCCGAAGCTCTACAAAACACTCGACCTGGGGCCTGGGGGCGCAGGGAGCGGTGGCGGCGGTGTTGACGGCAGAAAGGCTGCAGGCGCAGCCGCAGCGGCAGCGGCATCCCGTGGCGCCGTGCAGCCGTCGAGCTATCTGCGGTTGGTGGAGAAGGAGGCAGTGGCGGCAGCGGCGGGTGGTGGTGGGGGCAGTGTGCCCCACCCCCCAGGCAGGGGGGGTGTGCCGGCGGCGGCGCGGCGGCCGGTGTCCAGGCGTGCGGTGGTGTCGAATGAGGCGCTTCAGCTGGTGTCCGCGACACGGGCTGCGATGACCGATGTGTGGTCCTGAAGAGGGGGGGTTGGGGGGCGGAGAGTGGCGGCTGGTGGTGCGCCGTGCCGTTTGTGTCGTGTCGCAGTGGGTGCAGTGGAGGCACTGACAAGAGAGGTCTCTCAAGCTGCTCCGAGAGGGTGTGTAGCGGAGGTGGCTGCCCTACCACGTTGACAGCGAAGTCGCAGGTGGGCCAGCCAGGGGTGCGATTCTGTACAACTCTCAAAGGCATAGCTGCCGCTTGCATTTTGCTGTGTTTCGCCTTCTAGCTGGCTTGAGTGCCATGCTACCCCCACCCCCGCCGCTCCCCCGAGGGCCTACAAAGCAGATCGATGCAGATGATGCAAGAGGGGTGGGCTGTCCCGCAGGCACTCTCCAGTGTCGCGTGCAGTCTTCTTTATCCTTGGCACTCGTTGCGACTTTTGGGTGGCGGAACTGCCTTGCCAGGCAGCCTGCTCCAATGCGAAGAGGGGCCAAAGAGCTTTGTGGAAACACCAACTGCCTTCTTCATTATATACCCCACCCCCTTCCCGGAGTGGAGAGGGGTGCACGGAGGGGAGGCAGTAGCATAGCAAGCAGGGGTGTTGCGCGTCGCCCCCCCTCTCCCCTCCCCCGCCTCCCCCAGTCACACTCGTCATCTGTGGCTCTCTCGCCTTGGTTCTGTTTGCCCGTCCTTTTCTCTGCAGGAGTCTTTCCACCCCAGTGGGCTGTCCCAGGGCACCGCACGCATGATCCACATCCACACCCACACACAGCCAGGGCTTTTGGGCACACACAACACGAGAGCAGACCAGAGACAACATGAAGCGCCTGTGCGGTGCAGCAGTGCTGCTGGCGGTGGCACTGGTCGGCTGTGCTGATGCAGGGGGTTCTTCGTCGCGGCCGTCGCGGCGTGGCGGGGCCAGCCGCACCGAGCATTACAAGCAGAAGTATGGGAAGGGCAACTACGGGAAGAGCAGCGGCGGCAGCAGCGGGAGCCACAGCAAGAGTAAGAGCAAGAGCAAAAGCGGGGGCAAGAGTGAGGGGAAGACGGAGCACAAGAAGATGAAGGGGAAGGAGAAGGAGAAGGAGCACAAGAAGCCCTCCGGTGGCAAGAAGGAGCACAAGCGCGAGTGCCAGAAGGCGTGGGTTAAGGGGCAGCTGCCGCTGTGCTTCAGCAGCATGCAGGGGTGCGGGGACGGCGGGTGGGGGTGGACGAACCGCATCCACGAGGGGGCAGAGGGGCTGGAGCTGTGGGCCGGTGCGGAGAAGTGCGAGACGCGGCACGGGCAGGTCGTGGGCGGGGCCGCGGTGAACGTGTCGCACGGGGGGATGGAGCTGACGATCGAGATGCACCGCGGGTGGGAGCTGGAGGAGGCTGCGGTGTGGGTGGGCAGCGACAAGCTCCCTCAGAAGTCGGCTGGGGAGTACAGCGCATCGACGGAGCGCTTCCCGTACAAGACGGCGCGTGGCGGGGAGCACCGGTTCCGGTTCCGCGGGGGTGCCATGCCGTCGGCACTGTACCTGGCGATGCAGGTGGAGGTGTGCGAGGTGGACAAGGTGGAGACGACCCCTGTGCCTGCACCTGTGCCCGGACCTGGGCCTGAGCCTGAGCCCGAGGAGGAGTGCGTTGTGGGGTGGGTGAAGGGCGAGAAGGCGGAGTGCTTCCGCGGGATGCGCAACTGCGAGCGGACGACGACGGCAGGTGGGCTGGGGTGGACCAACGTCGTGTCGCGCGGGACGGAGGTGCTGGACATTGTGGGCGGGGCGCAGGAGTGCAACGGGGCGCACGGGTTCAAGGCCGGGGAGGTGGGGCTGGAGGTGGACCAGGAAACTGTGGCACTGACGATCGACATCGAGGACGGGTGGGCTGTTGAGGAGGCGTCGATGTGGATTGGGCGCAGCAAGCTGCCGCAGAAGAGCTACGGGCGGTACTCGGCCTCCCCTGCACACTTCCCGTACAAGACGTCCCGTGCCGGGGAGCACAAGTTCCGCTTCCGTGGCGGGATCCCCTCGTCGCTGCACCTCGCCCTGCACGTCAAGGTGTGCCGGGTTGAGCGGACTGTCGCGCCTACTCCGGCACCGGGGACTGTGATGGAGACAGCTGTGCCGGCGACCCCGGTGACCCCGATGCCCGTGACCACTGCCACGGCTGCCCCTGGTGCGATGGCGACCCTGGCGCCTGGCGCACCGACCCCGACCCCGGTCCCGGGCGCACCTGTGACGATTGCACCCGCACCCACACCGGTGCCGCAGGGCCCCGCAACTCTGACCCCTGGCACCGTCGCCACGCCGGCACCGGGTACGACGGGGACGGAGACAGCTGTGCCTTCGACCCCGGCGACGCCGATGCCTGCATCGCCCGTGACGATGGCGCCCGCACCCACGGCGGTGCCACAGGGCCCCGCAACTCTGGCGCCTGGCGCACCGATCCCGACTCCGGTCCCGGGCGCGCCTGTGACGCTGGCACCTGCACCGACGCCCACGCGCACGCCCAGCACCACGCCAGTGCCGCAGGGCCCTGCAACTCTGACGCCTGGCACCGTCGCCACGCCGGCACCTGGAACTGTGATGGAGACAGCAGTGCCAGCGACCCCGGTGACCCCGATGCCCGCATCGCCCGTGACGATGGCGCCTGCTGCGGGCACACCGGCCCCGGAGTGCGTGGAGGGTGCTGTCGACGTGGGTGTGCTGGAGCCGGCAGGTGAGGCGGGGGAGACGCTCGTGGACTGGGGCGCAGGTGTCCCTGTGGAGGAGGGGATGCCCGCGTGGCCCACAGCCACGGGTGAGGGTGAGGGCGAGGGCGAGGGCCAGGGCGTGATCGTGGGTGAGGGGCAGGAGACGTCGCTGACGAACATCCCCGCAGGGCTGCAGCGGGCGGGCACAGAGGCGTACTTCCCCACGGACGGGCGGCCGATCGAGTCGGGGAGCCGGCTGCGCGTGGAGTGCCCTGAGAGCTGCACAGACACGCCGTGCGAGGTGGTGGTTGCGACGTACCACTGCCCCCCGTGCTCCTCCGCAACGAACGGGGGCCTGCCGATGCTGCTTCCCGAGGCCGGGTGGAGCGCCGGTGAGTGCGCCCCCACCTTCAAGACCTTCATGCTCGGGAACGAGTTCGGCATGGTGGCGTTCCGCAAGCTCGTGCCCGCTGGAACCGTCCTGGAGACCCCGGCCCTCGCACAGGATCTGACCAACGTCGCGGTGTTTGTGCGGCGCGGTGCTGCCGACTGTGCCGCCATCTCGGAGTCTGGGATGTGCGCGCAGCAGGGCGAGTGTGTGTGGGAGGCCGTGCCCGCTGCTGAGGGGTCGGAGGCGGGGTCGTGTGTGTCGAACTGGTGCCCTGCCGGTGCCGAGACTGGGGAGGGCGGCAACGGCGGCATCGGGGAGGGCGTTGCGTGCGGCGAGTGCGTGGTGTCTCCTGGGCAGCCTGTCCCTCCGACACCGCCGCTGCCCGAGGGTGGCCCCACCGGCCCGCAGTAGGCCAGCCAGACGCAGTCTCCGTGTCTGATCTCTCCTCTCCTCTCCTCTCCTCTCGGGGCCTTCGCTCTGCGCCACTTAGCGCGAATCACCCCTGTCTTCTTCCTTTTGGGATATGTTTACTCTCTGATTTGACGGATATACCTGAAGTTGAACCAAAGCGCATCCCGAGACCGTCTTGTCTCCGCGCCAAGGTGCAGCACCTGCTGTGGTAGGCACGACTTGGAAATTGACATCTTGACACCTTTTGAATTGAATACCTTGAAACCCTCATTGAACTGAACTTGTCTGTGGGCGACCACACACACACACCAGAACCCAAACGCAATGCTGTGGCGGCACTGGTGCTGCCGGCTGCCACAGTGTTGTGTGCCTTGCTTATTCCACTCCGCTTCCCCCTTCTCCGACACTGCCTCTGGCCTTCTCCCGCAGTACGGGTGCGCACTGGCGAGGGTTGTTCTGCGTCACCTGCCTCCGGGAGCCTCTCTTGGCTTGTCCGCTTCAGGTCGGAGGGCTTTCTGTTTCCATATTAGACGGTGCGGCGGCACAAAATCCCCGCCCCCGCACCGATACCGCAGACGGCAAACGGCGCTGCCACGTGTCATGATCACGTGCAGCTGCTACACCGCGCTGCGTGTTTTTGTCTTCACCCCCCTCCGTCCTTTTCTTTGCCGCACAGCAACGGGCAGGCAAAGAAGGACGGAACCAAATAAAGAAGATTCCACACAACAACACCACCTGATTTTGCCCGAAACCAATCTCCGAAAAACTCCAGTTTACCACCACCAAACTCCACCCAACTCCACCCAACTCCACCAAACTCCACCAAACTCCGCCAAACTCGGGCCAAAATCAGCTACAAAATGGAGGTCACTACCATACTCCCAGCCCCAGGAAGGGTAAGATGAGCCTGTGGGGTTGGTCAGGGACTGGTTTTCGTCTTGGGAAGGGTCCCGTTGGGAAGAATATCCGATTTGCTTGACCGCACGACGCCGTTGGGTGAAGGAGAAGTCGTACGGTACACTTCCTGTTCCTGGACAGACCGGGGTTCGATCCGTACTACAGGCCAACTGCCCCCCTAAAACAGGGAGGAAGATATCACTTGCACACCCGGACATTACTTGCACTGCGTGCAAGTCAGGGACCTGGAGTGCAAGTACAGAGTGGACTCCAACACCCCTAGCCCGCTAGCGGGAGTCTGGGTCCGGGAGTCTGAGACGCGAATGCGTGTCCTAGTCACACAGGCAATGCGAATCGCATTCTCGCATGCGAGAATGGGTAGACAGGTAGGTCAATGAAACCGTCTCCTCTTCACGATATTCGACTCGCACCCAGCATCACACATTCAATTCTCCAAGTAGTCTGCCTGAAGGCAGCTGGAGGCAGTTTGGGTGGTGTAGCCGTCACGCGACGTGTTCAAGTCTGTTCACATATTGACACGGAGGTGGTTCTCACAGGGTATTTTGAGGGTTTCTCCCCTCGACGGGGGGCCAGGGGTGCAATTTTTACTGTTTTCCACGAGGATGTTGTCGGGAGGAGTTCAAGGCCTACCTGGTCCTGAGTGCGGCACCTTGTTGCCGACACCCCCTTGGCCTTCTGGAAGAAAGCCAAGGCAGCCCTCCTCCCCGCCTTTGGCCGTACGTGGTGGGGTGTCTGCAGACCTGGCTGAGTATGACGAACGTGGACTGCATCTTCAGCATCGCCACCGCGGAGAAGAAAGACGAGCACGCGTATCGCCAGATGAGTACACCGTCAAGTTGTGCCTGAGGCAGGCAGGTGGTGTGCTGGGGTTTACGGGTGGTGGGTACCCCCGAGAATGCGACTCGCATTGCCTGTGTGCCGTGTGTGGGAGTCGCGAGATGGCCGCCCGTAGTCCGGCTCAAATTTCAGCGGCCGGACAGGATTTCCAGCCATTTTGGGTGAGGCCATCCCTTCCCAAAGTCGCATGAAGCTGAATGGCTGAAGTACCTCGCTGTGCCCAGTTCCCCTGCTGCAGCCAGGTAGCGGGCTGCCTCCTTGTCGCGGTGCAGCAACAGTTCGTTGGTGGCGGTGGGGGGGTGCCGGCTGTGGATAAGGCCTTCGCGTCTCTCCGATCCTGCATGGGCTCAGGTCTCCAGATGATCATCACCCCTTGCCTTGCTGTAGGTCGGTGGGATGGCGCCCGAGCTCCGCGTTGTAGCTGGCGCAGCGGAGTCGTGCAGGTCAGGCAGGCTCCTTGAGGCCTCCGAGGTGATGTGCGCCCCACCCCGTGGTTCCTTGTAGAGTCGCAGACAGGTCCGTGCGCACGGTGGGAACGTTCGTATCGCCCGTTCCGTGCCAGGTCCTGGAGAATACCTTTGGTTGAGTATTGACGCTCTCGGGTTCAAACCCCATTCAAGGTCCTTCGCTACGTCATCACTGGTCGTCAGTCAGAGGGGAAGAACGGCGTCCCTCACTTTTTTTCACTGCTCACAGGAGCGAAGGCCAAGTCCAACATAAGTAGTAGCCTTGAAGAGAAGGCTCCTGATATCTCCAAGCATTGCGCCGAAGACCACACTGCCCACCAGGTTCTTCCCCGTCAGTCGAACAGTCTTGTTCATATTCTGGGCAGGGTGCTCTGCCTCGGTCACCCCGAAGCCTGCTTCAACTAGGCTAGCCCAACATCTTCCCTCAGTGTTCTCACAGGGGTGTCCTCAGTATCTGGGTCCCTACGGCAAGGCAGCGTACCAGGCTTTGCGAACCCGAAACAGGCTGTCCTGGTGGTTGCATACCGCCGCAAGCATGACCCTGTTGCTGCGTAGTCATGGTTTCCGTGAAGTGGGGTGGCGACAGGGTGTAAGTCACGAGGGGAAGGGCATGTGGAACGGCCACTGCCCAGTCCCCAGCGCCCTCCGCCCCATAGGACATTCGATTTATTGCAGGGAACAACCACACAACACCGCACAACACCACCGAACGCCACCAAACTCCACCCAACTCCACCAAACTCCTCCAAACTCCACCAAACTCCACCAAACTCGGGTCAAAATCAGGTGGCAACAACAACAAAAAGGCCAGCCGCCGCTTTTCACCCCCCAAAAGGTTTGTTTTCTTCCACTCACGGGGGGACCGCCTCCCTCCGGCACACCCTGTCTTGACCCCCTCTTGCCCCCCTCTCCCCTGCCTGATGCCTTATGAATGTGCCCCCCAGCATATGCGTGGGGAGGCTTCCCGCAGAGGTGCAGAAAACAAAGAGAGCAACGCGTTTGAAACCTCTGCAAAGGGCTGGCGTGCAAAAAGCCCGCGGCCGCATTATCTTTTGCTGAAAACTCACAAAACCTGCCAGACACCCCACACCACCCCGCCCTCCACCTGCCCTCCCCGCTCGCACCCTTTTATGCACCACAGGGTGGCAACTCTGTGGGGCGGACGATTTGAGGAGCTCCTCGCGCTCCTCTCGTTGATACTGTGATTTGCTGAGCCTGCGGGTGGGGTGGGCAGGGGCTACCCGCAACACTGCGAGCAGCCCCTGCACCGCCAGGAGGCCTCTCTGAGACGGCCGGAACCATGACACGACGCTTGCGGTGATCGGAAAGGACACACCACCCACCACCACCCGACACACCAACACACAACGCATCCCAGGGGAGGGGGTCACTGGGGACCTGCCGCCACACTGCGCCCTCCCCCCTCCACCCTCCCCACTTCACTCCTCTCTTCCCACACCCTCTCGACACCTTTCACGTTGTTTGTGAGTGGTGCATACCCCACACCCCACACGTCTCCCCCTCCCGGGATGTCGGGCGACACCCGCTCCATCGCGTCGGATGTCGAGCAGAAGCAGCGCGGCATGCTGACACGCGCTGTGGAGTCCCTGAAGCGGAAGGGGATCACGGAGGCGGTGGAGGGGGGCGGTGCCAGCGGGGGGTGTGACGAGGGGTCCCTCGCCGCGCATGCCGAGAGCTGGAAGGCTGTGTACCGCGAGCTGCGGGAGGAGGCGAAGCAGCTGCGGAGGGACAACTCCGCGCTGCAGGCGGAGATCGACAGCCTCAGGGATCTGATCGCATCGCAGGGCAGTGATGGTGCCTCCGCCGCGACGGAGCTGCAGCAGCAGGTGGCGCATTGGAAGCGTCTTGCCCTCTCCCTGCAGCAGGGGGGTGGTGGTGGTGGCGGCAGTGCTGCTGCCGCTGCCGAGCAGCCCACCAACAGCGCGGCGCCACCGCTGACACCGCCTCCCGCAGCCGCAGCGCGGCCTGTGGTGGAGGCGCTGCTGCAGGATTCGTCGAGCTTCACCCCCTTCTGCGAAGGGCGCACCGTGCTGACGGTGCCGGGCGAGGCGAACCACGGCAGGCAGTGGTGGCCCTCGATGATGCTGCCCGCCGGCTCCCCCCACTACCGCACCCAGAGAGATGTGGATGCGTCGCTTGAAGGCGTGTGGGAAACGCTCAGGGCTGAGCGTGCCGAGAAGTTCCGCGCAAAGGGCGCGAAGGGCCGTGGGCGTGGCGGGAAGGGCGGCGGAGGTGGTGGCGGCGGGCGGAACGGCAAGGGGGGTCGCCGTGAGAAGCGCGGGCCTGACAACTGGCGGGAGGGGAACGGGGGGTTCTCCCAGCAGGGCGGAGGGAAGGGGAACAAGAAGGGTAGGTTTGACGGTGCGCAGTAGGCTTGGCTAGGGGTGTGGGGAGTGGGGGGGGATGGGCTGCTCAGTGCGGCCTGCGTGTGTGATGTGCGCTATTTCAAAAGAAATGGCTCGGGCAGGCGGTCCCACGCGTGTGGGGGAGAGGGCGTGTGTGTGTGTGTGCGGTGGTTGCATCAAAAGGACAAGCTGTGCTCGGGAGTGTTTGTCTGCATTGAAATGTGCTGAAAAAAGAGAGAGGAAAAATGAACACAGGTTTCGCAGTGTGTGTCTGTGGTGCCCAGCGCGAGCACCACACATCCCACGCAAGCGCAGACCAAAGAAGCAATCCGGACATCCTCCCCAGGCAGGCCTCATCACAGGGCACTGCCAGGATCAAGGGAACCTTGAGGTCGCGAGCCTCAGGCCCAATGAGTGCGCCTCCCTCACCCTCAGCGCTTTTGGCAAACCCGCCGCCGGCATGCTGGGGCCCCGAAGGGACACCCCCTCTCTCCATCCTCTCTCTCCTTGCAGCAGGGGCCACTCCCCCCATCACTCACGCGCTTGAGGGGCGTGTACACGCCCTTGGCTTGAGCCCGTGGGTCCGCCTCTGCTCAGTCCCTTTGCCCTCTCTCACATTGAGGGGCGGGGAGGCTTTTTTTTTTGGCAAGGGTTGCCTTGGCTCGGCGTGCCTTCGCTTTCGACAAAATCATGCCCCCCTCCCCCCCTTCTCTACTGCCTGTGATGCGTTGCGCCTCTCGCCTTTCTCAGCCCTTCCACCGCCCTCCCATCCCCTCTGGACATGTCGACTCGACTTGACTCGACTCACTCAGCAGCTTGCTAGGCATTGGAACGGCACTGCATATCCTAACCCTGCAGTGCCTTGGATGGCAAGCCCAGCCTCCTCTGATTCGCTACAGTTGCATTGGTGAGGCCACTTGTATGGGCATGTGGTTGCTTGTGTGGTGGTTTGCCCGACTGTAGGATCCGTATTGAAAACACGGATGGGCTAAGGTGTTGAAGGGTGTGCCAAAACCCACAAGCCACACTCCCGCTGTGTGTGAGGGAGGGGGGCCATCAGAGTGCCGGGGTTTGGCGCAAGTGATACAAACAAAGTTAGGAGCCAGAAAGAAGAGGGTGAAACGGGGCAAAAAAAAAATAACGTTTCAAATTGGTGCCCCTGATTTACCCCTTTTTCACTACGCACAAACTACGCAATCTGGGGGGGGGGGGGTCTCGCTTTTTGGTCCCCCCCCAGTTTTTTTTGGTCCCCCTTTCTGTGTGGCTACTGAGACAGGACTGGAGGCACTGCGCTGACCGAGCAAAAAATTATTGCCAGAACTCACTATACACCGTACGAAAGAACGCACGACATGTGGGGCGGGACTCCAGAAACACCTGGGCAAGGTTGCCCCATGCCCAGAAACACCTGAGAAGGAAGTGAGTTCCAGGAGCCGCGTAGAACACCCTCGAGATTGTGAATGATGATACGATCACAGCCTTCAGGGCGCTGCGAGGTGCCACCCTGAAGGTGGCCCTTGACATCAAGGAGAGCGTCGGCCGAGGGGTCGACGAAAAGCTGAAGAAGGCGCTACTGGCACTGGATCCCGCGGGGTATACGGAGGTCACCGCCACACAGGCAACCTCCGCTGACAACGTCCAGGAGACGTTATCCGAGGGGATCACAACGGCACTAGAGATCTGTGTCACGGGATCCAGGCGCCCACTCTCCCTCGACGGTCTGGGGATTGTTGTTGGGTATGGTGTCGTTTCCTGCAGCTGCAAAAAAGCGTAGCAACTGTGCTTCCTTCTTCCTTAATGATGCGTTGACGCTTCCACCCGGAGGAGCTGAAGCAGGCACCGCTTAATGATGCGTTGATGCTTCCACCCGACGAGCTGAAGCAGGCACCGCGCCAAAGGGCACCCCCAAAGAGACCTGCAAAGACTGCGTCGAAACCCGCACCGAAGGCTGCCAGCGCTGCAGCACCTGAAGAACCTGCAGCACCTGCAGCACCTGAAGCGCCTGCACCCTCACTGACCCCGGAACAGCAAGAACTCCTTGAGTTTGGGGTCCCGGCATAGAGACAGAGAATGGCTGAGTAAATCAAAAAATGAGACCCCCCCCCCCCTTTTCACTACGCACAAACTACGCAATATGGGGTCGTCAGGGGCACCAGTTTCGTCTCTGGCAGGAATTCCGATCGATCTTCTCTTGGGGGTGAAAAAGGGCGGCCCTCCCCCTCCCAACCCCCACACCCCTCCGACCTTTTTTTGCCCCGTCCATCCGCCGCGCCCCTCCTTCATGCCGCTGAGGCACACACCCCACCACCATCCACCACCCACCACTTTGCAGGAAGGCGCCACGATGTTCGGGACGCGGGCTGCGTTCAGGACAGCCCGGCGGGCAGCCACTGCCCTGGGCCACAACCCGTCGCTTAGCAACTCGAGCGTGCGCGGCGGGATGTACATGCAGAACTGCTTCATCAGCAACGTCAGCGCCTCGTCGACGTCGGGCCTGAGCGTGTCCTTCCTCGGCGCTGCCGCGGACGGCAACTGCACCCCTCCCACAGAGGCTCTGGAGGGTGCCACGGCTGTCGAGCTCGCCGACCCGTTGAACATCAGCTTGCCCTATTCCATGTATTTGAACAAGACTGTCGCAACACTAAGCGTAAGCAGGTCCCATATGTACGCTGCATAAGGGAGCCGGGTGCATGAAGCGATGGAGGGAATAGCCCAGCCGGCGTGAAACCCGGCGGGGCGTCCCTCCGCCACAGGGCTGTGTGTGTGTGGGGGGGGGGGGGGGGGGATACACGGCCCGACCATTCAACATCACGACCGCCGCCGCCGCCATCACGACGACACCATTTCCCCTGCCCTTGCCTGGCTGCCCTATTTACAGCAGGAATAGGGTATTCCCACGATCCTCTGACAGCCCTGATGCGCTGTGTTCTGTGAGGAGAGTGCCGAAGGTCGGGTGGCTGTGGTGGATGTGTGTTGGTCGTGGTTGGTGATCACATCAAGGAGGCAGGGGTGGAGTTACTCTGCAGTGCTCTGCGCTGCCACAGAAAGATTTCATTTCGTGTGTGGTATGTGTGCGAGTGTGTGACCACCACATCAAAATACCAGGATATGAGATGCAGTGCAAAACATGTTGTTTCTACGTTGCGGGGAGGGGGGGGAGGCAGGGGGGATGGGATGGGTTAGTTTGCTTTTTGTATTGTGTGTTGCGGTGAAGATATATGGCGTCATCAAGAGAGCCAGCTACTAGATGGCTCGATGGGGGGGGGGGGGTTTTCATTTGATCTTCTCCCCGATAAAACCCATGGCAGGTTAGGACGAGTGGTTTTTACGCCGACATCAGGTTAACCTCGGGTGAGTTGATTGCACTGCAACAATCTATATCCATGCATGTATATGGGTGGGAGGGAGGGAGAGAGAGAGAGAGATACAACAGCGACGACACGATACGCTCAGATTCAATCCAACTGGGTCCTTTAGGTCCTGGGCTGTCCCAGCCCCACAGCTCTGCCGTTTCCCCCTCCCCCACTCTGATGAGTGTGGGAGAAGGGGGTGCGGAATGGGTTGGGGGGGGGGGTAGGGGGGGTCAAATGGGGGTGACAAACACGATTTTTCAAAAAACCGGCGCAGAGGCCCCAAAGCCCCCGTAAACCCTCCAAACCCCCCCAGATCGGTCCGGAAACCCATCGAACCCCACTTTTCCACCATTCCGGGCACCTCAGGTGCCCGAATTGGGGTACCTAAATTTTGTGCCACCGTTTGGTACCGGACAGTGCCACTGTGTGGGAGGTTGGAAAAGAAAATGCCCCAACACACCACATCTGAGGGTTGCAATGCATGTTGCTTGCCAACCACGTCATCCGGTGGGTGTCAGGCGCTATGTAGGTGGCATCAGCCAGGTCTTCGATGTGTTCTGGCTTGTATATGTACCTCCCTGCCTGCGGCACAGGCACTGCCTTTGTCCCCCACACCAGCCACAGAGAGCGTATTGTACTCGGTCCACGGTTGCTGATTCATTGTGATGCGTTGTATCCTCGAGTGAACGTCACACACTAGTGACACCACCACCCGCCATCCGAGAGCTGTATTGACTTTGCGCGCTTCCGTTGCATTCACCTCGCCACGCATATTGCACTGTTCAGTACCAGTGCTCTTGGGCCAGGCAAAGTAGACCGCAGCAACTACCAATTCTGGCACAATGGGTACCACGACAGCGCACTTCGTGTGTTCCCGGAATGTACAGCTCGTGTTGCAACAGTCGTTGTCAACACATCCCGGTTGTGGAGCACTGCTGCACAGGAATCACACGACCATCTGGACTTGTTCCGTACCTACAGGCAGCCTCCCGGTGCATGGTGGCAGGGAGGTACATATACAAGCCAGAACTCATCGAAGACCTGGCTAATGCCACCTACATAGCGCCTGACACCCACCGGATGACGTGGTTGGCAAGCAACATGCATTGCAACCCTCAGATGTGGTGTGTTGGGGCATTTTCTTTTCCAACCTCCCACACAGTGGCACTGTCCGGTACCAAACGGTGGCACAAAATTTAGGTACCCCAATTCGGGCACCTGAGGTGCCCGGAATGGTGGAAAAGTGGGGTTCGATGGGTTTCCGGACCGATCTGGGGGGGTTTGGAGGGTTTACGGGGGCTTTGGGGCCTCTGCGCCGGTTTTTTGAAAAATCGTGTTTGTCCACGTAAAAGGGTGGCATTTGACCCCCCCTAGGCATGGGCCCCCAAACATATTTTTCATAAACATATATTTTTGCCAAAAATATGTTGTCGAGCTGACCTCGCCAAGTCGGCCAAGTCGCGACCGGAACTGGTGGCATTTTTCGGGGGGGCCAAGGAGGCTTTCCTGGCATATGCCAACGCGATCGGAGAGGACGGGTGGATGGACCACCTCACCCTGCAACTGGCGGCGCGGCTCTGGGACCTGCATATAGTGGTCATTCAACCGGGTGCTCATCGAGTCGTGGCGATCCGCCCCCGTAGTGTGAAGGATAGAGACCTCCTCAAGCGCACCCGGGTGATTGCTTTAGCTGGGGACCACTACGAACAAGTGGACATCCCAAGGGGCCAACTGCTAGACCTCATCAGGATGGCGCACCCCGCTTTCCTCACCACGGAGTCTGTAGGGGAGCAGGTTATCACCACGCCGGAGGGCATGGACGCAGCTACGGTGGAGGCAAAGTTGGTGCAAAGGGCCACGGACAAGGTGTACTGCCCGCACGACAGCTGTCGCACCTCCCTTATGCAATGTGGCGTGCCTATCCTCCGGGGGTCCATGCTGGGGCACCTGAACAAGCACGCAGCCAGGGGTGAAACGGTGACCCCCAGTGTCCTGCGCGCCATCGGGTATCGGGAGTGTGTTCGCTGCGAGAACGTCATCGCGCTCAAGTACACAGCGTGTTTGGCTTGTCGGCACAGACTCGAGCCGGAACCCGAAGCAGTGCCGGCGGGGGAAGGGGTGCAGGCAAAAGCCCTCCCAGGGCTCGAAGCAGTGAGAGCGGAGCACATCAAGGTGTGGGAATCCGTGCCGCACCACCTCGTCGCATCATGGACGCGGACGTTTGCCGGTCTACTCCGGGAGGTGGCGGCCCACAACACAGTGCAGGCATGGACAGCGCTGCTGCTGGCCCCGTCAGTCCTGCTACGGGGGGCGCGGATGGGGGACAGGATGGAGGGGACCATCAGGGACAGGCTGAGGACTTTCGATCGCTGGGCGAAGGGGGACTTCAACCTGCTGTGGGTAGAAGCGTGCGAGAAGAAGGCGCAGCCGCCAAAAGTGGGGGGGCCCCCGCGCCCTGGCGAAATGGAAAGGCGTGTCGCGAAGTATGCACGGCAGAATCGCATGTCCGCGGCACACAAGAGCCTCATCCCTGAGGTGGTGGCGGAGAACACAGACAGCACGCGTGCAGCCCTTGAATCGAAACACCCGACCGGAGTTCCACCGCATGCGCGCGAACCAGCCCCTGCCACGTGCCGGCCTTTCACCCCGGCCGAAGTGATGAGTGCACTCAAGACCTTCCCTAATGGGTCGGCCGGGGGTCAAGTGGGGCTACGCCCGGATCACGTCCGCCAGGCAGTTGAGTGTAAAGACGCGGCAGGGGCGAAGCCGTTGGCGTGGCTCACACAGGTGGTGAACCTGATGGCGTCAGGCAGGGCTCCGCAGGAGATCATGCCGATCCTGGCAGGCGCCAAGCTCACCGCTTTGAAGAAGAGCGACGGTGATGTGCGACCGATAGCGTGCGGTGAGACTCTGAGGAGGCTAACCGCCAAGCTGCTCTCCACTCGCCATAAAGACGCAGCACGGCGCATCCTGATGAAAGGGAAGCAGGTGGGCGTCGCAGTTCAACGGGGACTCGAGGCGGGTGTAGCGGTGGTGGCACAGTGGGCGGAGCGCGCCAAGGCGACAGCCGCAGGTGGTGGGCCCCGGGATGCTGTCGTTCTTAAAATCGATTTCAAGAACGCGTTCAACTCTGTCCACCGGGAGGCGTTCCTAGAGGTGGTTGAACGAGACATCCCGGGCCTCCTCCCTTTCGCACAGTGGTGCTACGGGTCCCCCTCCACACTATCGTACAGTGGGCACGTCTTCCAGTCCACGTGTGGAGTTCAGCAGGGGGACCCCCTCGGACCACTTCTTTTCTCCCTAGCCATTAAAGAGCTAGCTGAGATGCTGGTCGGGCACTTCGCAGGGTGTGGAGGTAGTGTCTTCTACCTGGACGACGGCGTGCTGATGGGGCCAGCGGGAGTCGTGAAGGAGGCGCTGGATTTCGTGGTGAAGTGGAGCAAGGAGAAGGGGTTGGAGGTCAAGCTGGACAAGTGTGAGCTTATCGACCTCAACCGCCTCTCGAAGACCGAGCTTGAAGCGCAAGGGTTCCTTCTTCGCCTCCCTGATGAGACTGACAAGCCGGGAGTGGTGTACCGTGAGGGGGGCGATTTCACCCTCCTGGGCACGCCCATAGGGTCGCGAGAGTTCTGCGAGCGCTACATGGACGAGAAGCTGGCTGAATTCGCGCCTTACCTTGAGGCGTTGGCGACGCTCGAAGACAGGCAAGTGGCCCTTGCTCTCCTCCGGCATTGCGAGGGTTTCGCGCGCCTGGTGTTCTACATGCGTGCACTGGGACATAGGGGTGCGACGGAATACCTGGCGAAGAGCGATGCGGCGGTCGAGAAGTGCCTGACTCGTATCCTCTGCCTGGCGGACGACACTCTCCCGGACGACGCCATGCGACAGGCGACGCTGCCGGTCCGGGTGGGTGGGCTCGGTATACGCCGTTCTACGGAGCACTGGCACGCCGCAGCGATGGCTTCCATGCAGAACGGGTATCTGTTATGTCGGGAGTTGGACAAGGAGTTCACCTGGGATACGGCGGCGTGGCACACCCTGAGCTCGGCCTACAACAACGACGTGAGCGAGGGGGATGCTGTGGATTCGGAGTCCCGCCCCACGGAGATGGTGAAACAGAAGGACCTCTCCCTGGCCATCATCGACGTTCACCACCGAGACTTGCACGAGCGGGCAGACGCCAGTGACAGAGCCAGGTACCGGTCCCTGTCACTCCCTCATGCAGGGGCCACGTATGCGGGCAAGCTGACGGAAGAGACGCGTGTCGGGGGAGAGGAAATGGTTGTGGTGACGCGGCACAGGCTGGGCATCTCCCTCTTCGAGCCAGACGCCAAGTGCGGCAGGTGTGGGCAAGAGATGGACACGCACGGCACCCACGCGCTGAACTGTAGGGTGGGGGGTGGGCCCACTCGGCGTCACGATGTCGTGCGGGACAGCCTGTACAGGCTCGCGGTGGAAGCGGGTACGAGCCCCGAGATGGAGACGCTCCACATCCTTCCGGACTCCCAGGAGCGCCCCGGGGACATTGTCACTCGCCGGGTGTGGCCGCGGGTCATCGACGTGACGATCCGCAATCCCCTCGCGGCTTCCGTGGTCCAAGCTGCTGCGAGGTTTACTGGAGCGGCGGCGGCAGCGGGGGAGGCAGAGAAGAACAGGAGGTATCGTGATCCCTGCAGGAGATCTGGCCAGATTTTCGCGGCCTTTGCGATGGAGGCTTTCGGGGGTCTGGGGCCGTCGGCGCACCAGGTTTTCGGCAAGCTGGGCCGCCTAGCAGCAGAACGGACGGGGCGAAGCAGGGTTCTGGTCACCCAGAGCCACGCCACCAGAGTGAGTAGCGCGTACAGCCACATCCTGGGTCGAACACTCCTTGAATGCGGCCCCATATCACCAGCAGCAGTGAGCCGGACGGCGTTGGCTACAGAGGCCGCGGCCCCCCTGAACCCGGACCACTTCATGCGGTTCTCGGTTGACTCGCGTGGGGAGGGGGAGGTGTTCATTGACCCTGATGAGGAGCGCCCTGTGCCCCAGGCGGACCCGGTCCCTCGGGCAGAGGCAGCACCGACATCTCCGTCCCCCTCTGTCGTCATCGAAAAGTGGAGAGACAAGCGAGGAGGGGCGCGAGTGGCTATTGAGGACCTGGCAGAGGGGCTTGGTAATGCTCTTACGATGCCAGAACAGGTCGCCGCCCTGGGTGGGTCAGTGGCGGAGGGGGCCCCAGCAACGTGGGTGGTGGCGGTGACGGCCGCGGCGTGTGACCTGGGGTTTGACATCGACGCTGACAAGCTTCTGCGCCTGGCGGTGGTGTGCGTCCGTCGAGCGCCCACACTCCGTCTGCTCCTCTCAGACCCCGACGAGTGGGCGGGGCGTATGCTGGCTTCCGGGGGTGGCGAAGACGTGGACCAGGTGGCCCTCCGTGGGGTGGCGGTGGCCCTCGACGTCCACGCTGTGGTTTTTAGAGACAACCTCCCCCCTCTTCTCGTGGCCCCAGGTGAACCATGCCAAGCGCTTTTTGTGGGCGGCGTGGACGGGGGGTTCAAGCCGGTCACGGTGCCGGACCAGGTGGTGGAACAGGTCACATACACGAAGTGTGTGGAGGTCGAGGTGCCGCAGGGCCCGGTTATCCCGGGGCGCGTGGATGTGTCGGGGTCACCGGGTTGCTGTCAGTTCTGTGCGTCGCTCTTCACCACGGCCGTGCACCATGGGGAGTGTGGTCACTGCTCGAGGATGGTGTGCCCGACCTGCTGTGAGCTGGGCGAAGACGACACCAGGTGCGTCTGCACGCCACTACCTCTGCCACGCGAGGACCAAGGGGTGGCCCCTCATCCGCCGGGGCAAGCGGAGCCCCCTCCTCCGCCCCCGGCGAGCACCGCACTGACAAAGGCTTTGCTGGAGGGCCGGGCCCCAGGGGGAGGGGACGGTCTGTCCAGGCTGCAACGGTCTTTGGGGATGCAGGAGTGCACGGGGTTCCGTTTCACACCAGGCGACTGCTTCTTCGATGCGGCGGCTTTCATTATGGGAGGCTCGGCGGCGGGCATGCGGAGGCTAGCCGTCCAGGCGGTGCTACGTGACCCAGGCCTTTGTGCTCGGGCCGAGCCGAACAGCGAGTCCTGGGCTGCGGCCATGCGAGTCGAGGGTAGCCGGGACGAGGCTTCTTGGGCGGACCAGGTAGCAGTACATGGACTTGCGCTGGGGTCGGGGTGGGCTGTGGTGGTCCTATCTGATCAAGCGCCCCCCACGGTCCACCGCCCCCGGGTGAAGCCTTTCGTCGGAGTGCTTGGAGTCAAGCATCAGGGAAAGCACTACACCCCCCTTTTGGTGCCCCCACCTCTGGCGGAGGCAGTGTCTGCCCTCGCCCCCTCGCCGGTGTTGGGGCGGACTGGCTGTCCAGGGGGGGAGCAGGGCCTCCCCATGTGCCAGGTGCCGTCCCAGCCGTCGCGCCGCCGCTTTTACTGTGCCCGCTGTGCAGAGGCGGTGGATACCGCAGTCGAACACTGGCGTTGTTTCGGTTGCGATTGCAGGGCGTGTGGGGAATGCGTGGAGCAGGGGGAGACCTGTATGGATCTGGGGCCTCGGGACGCGGAGGAGCCGCCTGCGAGGGTCCCGCAGCCGCAGGACCAGGGTGATCCCCCTCGACGAGAAGGTGATCCCCCTCCTGCACCCACCGGCGCCCCGGCCACCGGCCGCTCCGACCCGACCGCCACCGAGGAAGGCTCCAACCCTGCGCAAGCACCAGCCACCTCGATGTCGTCGCAGCCGAAGCGGAAGCGGGAGTCGGCATCGCCGCAGCGTGGTCAGGAGATGGATGAGGACGACGGGGCCACGACGGTGGGGGAGTGGGAGGAGCAGTTCTGCCCCGACGTGCACCGACCGCAGGAGGAGCAGGAGGCGGCGCTCCGGGCCATTCAGGCTTGGTGGGCCGAGTTGGGGGATGACAAGGCCTCACAGGCGGAGGCGTACAACGTGGTCTGTTGTCGTCTGAGGGCGCGGGCAGGCAAGCGGGCGCGGGCGAGCCGGCCAGGGGCGCGGGGGTCTTCGCAGCGGAGTTCCCAGGGGTCCCAGAGCCAGGGGAGTAGGGCCGCCAGGGGAGCGAGATAGCCGTAGGTCGGCTCCCCCCCCCTACCCCCCTCTTTCCTTTCGCCCCTCCCCCCCCCCCTCCCGTTCCCCACCCCCGTGCCCCCTTCCCCTTTCTTCCGGTGAATGCGCCAGCGGAGTCGGTCCACGCCCTCGCTGTCAGTCGCTTTCGCCTCTCCCCCCCTGCCCCCCCCCCCCTTTACCTCGCCCCCTTTTCCCCTCACCAGCGGGCTGCCCCTTGTGAATGGTAGATTTGCCTACAGCCCCTTGTTCATGCCGCCAGCACGGAGCCCCACGCAGCTCAACCCCGGCCAGTGCGCGGTTTGTTTGCCCTAGAGCTTTGTTGTTTGTGTAGTTCATGTTACAGTGCTAAGAGCCCGTAGAAGCAAAAGTAGAACCTGCTGCGCTAGCCCCACCAAGCAGCCACAGTACGACAGGACGCGCGCAGGCACCGGGCCCCCTCTCCTAAAAAAAAAAAGCCCAAATTTTTTGCTCCTAAGACCGGCGATTTGTAGGGGGGCCCTTTCGAATTTTTTTTTGGAGAAGGGTAAATTGAACGTTTTTGGCCAAATGAAGCCACTGCGACCATTCCCGGGCCTCGGAAATCAGATTTTGGCCCCTCAAATGCGGTGCCGGTCCGGACAAAAAACCGAAAAAACCGTGAAAAATGGCCCATTTTCCCCAGCCAAAAATGGGCCAAAAATGCCCCCGGACACCCCCAGAGACATGTCCTAATCCGGGGTGCCAGTAGGGGGGACCTTTCGAATTTTTTTTCGAGGAGAGGTCAATTGAACGTTTTTGGACATCTGAGGCCACTGCGACCATTCCCAGGCCTCGGAAATGAGATTTTTGGCCCTCAAATGGGGTACCGGTCCCCACGAAATTCCGAAAAATTCATGAAAATCGGTCAAAAGTCCTTGCGCTTCAACGGCCGTGGCATATCAGGGGGTAGCGTCG